>BJCM01086591.1:0-38892 GCA_018326385.1 Flaveria bidentis
GACCCTGAATACCATAGTTTATAACTATTGCACTCTTTCGCTCTCCCACCCCGCCATCTAGTCTCCTGTAGACACGCAATCTGAACCCTACGTTTCCTCAGCACATCAATTAACTCTAGTAACTTACTAGTTAGGGTTCCTACATTCCACGATGCCACTCGTAATCTTATAACATTAACCCAAATCATGCTTATAATTACATACTTCATAAGTAGATATAACACGCAATCTGAATTTAACACATACTTCATAAGTAGATTATAATTACATAACAACATGCTTATAACATTAACCCAAATCATTGATTAAAAACAATTTAGGAGGTTGAATGCATTATAAGTATGATTGGGCTTTTTGGTTATTTTTTATTTACCTGATTGACCCATTGGGACAACAGCTTCAAACTAGGCACCTTCAAGAAAAACAAAAAAGAATGTAAGAAACTCATCTTACAGGTTGTGGCTTCTTTCCCCTGAACCCTGAACCAGAGCCACGATTCAAGGCTGATGATGATGGCTGGTGGTGGGCGGGTGGTGGTGGGCCTAAAGATGATGAAGGCCCAGAATGGGATGTCTTTTGTTTCTTATGTGATGCAGAAACCGTAGGACTATTGAGCGCGCCAGGTTGCACCCCGTTTGTCTTCCTCCATTCCCTTTTCAAAAACATGATAAATAATCACCATTAATATAACCATATGAAATTATTGATGCTTAATAAATAATACCTTATCCTCTTGATGATGTCATCATTGTTAACTCTAGCTAAAAGCTTCCTGTGTTCTTCATCAGACACTCTCAACTCCTTCCTAAGATCTGTTATCAAACTTTCCATTTCCTGTAACATATTAAAAGATCGACTTTAAGGCAATTAATATAACTAAGAAACAGATAGAAAATGTTGGAAAAAACACTGATTCATACACCATATTTTAAATTGGAAAGTAGGAAACCGAATAGAGTTGAGCTCACAATCTAAGTGATGCAGATAATCACGAGCTTTAATAGCATAAGAAAGTAATCAACTTATGTTTTGGGTAACCGGCTTAATTTAAGCCAAAATTTCATCAAAGATTCAAAAATTTTGACATATGATTTTTACCTAAGTTAACCGATTAAAAGCACCATACCAAAGAAAAGGTTATCATGGTCAAAAGCTCCCAAGACGCAGTTGCCATGTCCCTATTTTTTACCGAGTTGGACAACCTATAATTGGAGTTTTTAGAAGTTGGTTGCCTTAAATTAAGACCTTTAAACTTTGATGATTTCTGTCCTAAAACACAATTTAGATCAAACTTGGTTATACTTTTTATGCAATTAGGCACTTCATTAATACTATTGAACTAAAAGCCACTTTAGAACGTGCACCATTGCCCCTAAGGCCTTGTTTGGTGGGAGTCCATGCAAATTATTGCAACAAAACAGTGATTATGATTACATTTTTTATTAATTGAAAACATGCGCCATTGCCACTTTAAAACATGCACCAGCATGCAAAAAATCTACGAAAGTTGATTATTGAGATGATTGTAGGAACTACATAAACATCACCAACTTTAAGCACGCGATTATTTAATTCAACTGACATCGATCTTGATTCTTCTGGTAACAAATAATCACACATGCAATCAAAACAGTACGTAATATCGCAAACCATTTGCCAACAACAATTTTATTTAGATGTTATCAGTTATTACAATGCTTACCCAGGTGATAGCATCAGACTGAGCTTTAAATGCTCTCAAAACCGAGCAGTATGCTTCTTGTTCTATGAGGTGGATTTGTGTCTCCATGTCGTTTTGAATTCTTGGAAATGGCACGTTGCCAACAGCCATAGTTCTTCCGTTCGCAGTACCAGGGCCCGCGCTTCGGAATTTTTGCTGATGTGGCGGAGGAAGATCATCATCCGTTCCTACAAATATCATACAAAGAATAAAAAAGTAGTAGTTGTTAATGTGCTTCCATATATGCGAATCCATTACGAAAATACATAAAAAGAGTAAAAAAGGAATAGATGTTAAATCTAGAAGCTTAAATCTTTCTAGCTTTTCCACAACAGATGGATAGAATATGCTTGAGGGGCCTATGATAACTCCTTATCCTATACACCTTTCATCATTTGTTTTGTTGAAATATAACGTCGTCAACTAGGGCAAAGTCATCAAGCTTAAGTTCAATAAGAGAAACACACAGTTACATTGATGGCCTTTTTATAATTTGTATATTTATTAACTTCCTTATGAAGCAGTTTCCTTTACTCATTGAAGATATGTAACCCTATCCATGTTATAAAAATTGTGCTTGAATAATGTTTGGATATTCGTTCTCATAAGAAAGTGTCTGCTATTCTTAATTTTTCTTTATATCTTCTAAGATATTAGAAACTTTATCTGTATGAAATTGCTAGTACAGACTAAAGAGTTATAATTTGATCATTTAGTAACATACAACACATTTTGATATGGTTATCCAAGAGAGATTCTAACTGATGCATGATGTAATTTTCGATTTGCATGATTGAGAGGCCTTATAGTTAGGGCTTCAAGTACTTCTTGTACACCTAAAACTAAATCGATCAAAATTGTGCAAGTAAAATCTCAAATCCAAAACCAATGTCAGATCAAACCCTAAACCCTAGATATTCAAATTCAGTAATCTAAAAGCTCCATAACCTTATCTAACCTCAAATCAAGAGTTAGAAACCCAAAGCTCCTACATTTAACAAATAAAACCCCAAATATATAACCGAAATCACCACAAACCCTAACATTAGTTCATCGTTTGAGACGCAATACGAAGAGGGTTTTTTTTCGCGGAGTGCTAATAACCTAAATAGATGCATGTATACGTATGCATATAACAAAAAGGTGTGATCTTGATGAAAGATAACTCACCGCTGCTGTCTGAAAGCTCGAAGTTCATGGTAAAGAGATGATTTCATGAACAATTTGCACACAAATGATGACAAGATTCTGCAAATTGTAGTGTAAAAGTGCAAATCACCGGAGTTGTTGATGTCGGAGGGTTGGAGTGAGGTGGTGTGGTGGTTGTGGGTGGTGCGGTGGACGGCAGCTGCGGTGAGCGGTGGTTCGCCGGAGGAGAGAGAGCGTGGGGGGTTGGTGTTGAAAGATGAGAGCAATGACGTAACGGTGTCGTTTGATGGTTAACCAGTAGTAAACTCACATGGTTAAGGTACGGTGCACCAGTCTTTTGACTTTACTATGGTTAATTTTGTGACATTTTGGTTTATATTATTATTTGTTTAATGTTTAATCAAACTAATTGGCAAGTGTCTTGTTTTTATAAGCCTGAGTGTCTTGTTGAGAGTAGTTTTTCGGTATATTGAAATATAAGTAATTTTGTGACATTTGGATACGTTTGTTTGTTTATATTTGCTTATGTAAAAAAGTGTTAGTGGACTCTTTAACCGACACGTGTCACTCATACTTTATAAATTAACATGAGGTCGTCCAAAGTCAAAGAGTGGTGTTTGAATCATTATCTCTGCCAAACATTGCTTTACGCTCGGATATTGGTCCGCTCCAAAATTTGATAGGAGCCAATGCGGTTAAAAAGGTTGCTCGGAGCCAAGGAGTGGAGTTTGAATGATTGTTTTTGCCTCAACATTGTTTTACACTTAGACCGGTCTATGGTTCCAAATCTTTGTCGTGTACTTGTCACCCAAGATGTTTACCTAGTCGATATTTGACTTAGGTCTCATTTGAAAAAAACAAAGGTCGCTTACCACGTGACCGCCTTTAAGTTGTTTACAAATATTTGTTTCCGTATACATATACTATAATTAAGCGGTTTTTTGTCGAATTTCTTAACATATTTGACAATCTACCATGAGATAAAAGCATAGTTCGTTTCATCACCGAACGCTCTCTGTTCCCTGGTTGATCCAAGCATTGTTACACCCATATTGTTCATCACCTGTTATAACAATCATATTTAAAAAACCTTGTTTTCTAAAAGGGAGTTTCAACGTAACCGGACATAAAAAAACATTTGCACGTCCTGAATACGTTTAGTGAACTTTTTAAAAAACAAGTAATATTAATCTTACACAGTGTTTACAATCACGTATCATACAATACACATTTTAATATATTTAACCTGTGAAAGTAACAAATGTTTAATACATATCTTAGAAACGTTTTGGTGCATTTATATTCGTTGATTCATGCATACGGTTCAAGAAGTACAAATTTCATAGCATATTAAATATTACATGGTGTCCAATTCATAGCCTCTAATCTTGATCAAATGTCATCAACATTTCATACCATCACTACTTTGAAAATGTCATCTTGTTTTTCCTTTATGTTACAGCGTTACACATCTATCAGCGATGCTTTCTCATTTAACCGTACTTTCCCACCCCTCCACCACCACCACCACCACCACCACCGTCGCCGCCCTCCGCCACCGTCTCCGCCCCATCTTACCACCACACCCCACCTCCAAATTCTTGAAATTCCACCGGAAAACACCGTCTTTCTCCACAAACGTTTCAATGAACTCACCCACAGGTTTATCAGTCGATTCCATCGCCGATGAACTGAAGAAACAGAGTTTAAACAAAGATAAACGAGTAAAATTGAAACTTGAGGATTTGAATTGGGATCATTCGTTTGTTCGTGAGTTGCCCGGAGATTCTCGCACAGATATCATCCCCCGGCAGGTGAATTTATTTCAAATCATCGTAAATCTCATTACCCATGAATCTTTTAAACCCCTTTTCGACGAATTGATGCTAAATGTATATGTTTTAACAATCTTTTAGGTGTTTCGTGCTTGTTATTCGAAAGTATCCCCTTCTGTTGAAGCGGAAAACCCTAAGTTAGTCGCATGGTCTGAATCAGTTGCAGAGGTTCTTGATTTAGATCCTAAAGAGTGAGCGATTTTATCTTGAATTTTGTAAATTAGTTATCTACCATGATAATTGTTTGAGATTATGCCACATTCTTGAAACTGTTAATGATGTTACAGATTTGAAAGACCCGATTTCGCGCTTATATTCTCCGGGGCATCCCCTTTAGCAGGAGGGTAAGCAGAAAGCATCAGTTAATTGCTTTAAATTGAAATTTTATTAAAAGTTTAGAACTTAACATATCAGTTGCTTTCAGATCTTCTTATGCCCAATGTTATGGTGGGCATCAGTTTGGAAAGTGGGCGGGTCAATTGGGTGATGGGCGGGCAATAACAATTGGTGAGCTTGTGAATTCTAAGTCTGAAAGGTGGGAACTTCAGCTGAAGGGTGCTGGAAAGACTCCATATAGCCGATTTGCTGATGGGTTAGCGGTTCTTCGTAGTAGTATTCGGGAATTTCTTTGCAGTGAAGCGATGCATAGTCTTGGGATTCCTACAACTCGCGCTCTTAGCCTCGTAACAACTGGAAAATATGTTACACGTGACATGTTTTATGAGTAAGTTTTATGTAAAGGTTTTCCATTTTAAACATTACAATTCTGGACAACTGTCATTACAACTAATTATGTGATTTTGAATAATCAGAATCAGATAGTTGGAATGGAACGCCTAATATAAGATTGTAAATGGATGTGTTTTTTCTGTTTGAAGTGCAATATTAAAATAAACACATGTTTGAGTGCATGATTAGTTTAGGGTTTTCAAGAGATTATTAGGTATGCGATGAGTCATTAAATGATGGCTTGTGTACTGTTTGGGTCATTTTGCATGCAAAAGACCAGCTTTTAAATATGAAACTTTTGTATAAAATTTTAAATGTTCGCAATCTTATACTTATATATGATGTTAATTTTTATCTCTTAAATTGAGCGGTTACATAAGACCTTACCGTACACAAGACCATTTTTTTAATGACTCGTATGTCTGAAAAAAGTACAGGGACTGAACAAATTTAAGAGCATTTTGACATTTTATGCAAACAAAAACCATTTTATTATCTTCTTTGATAATCAGTTTTGTTGCAGCTAGTATAAACTGATTATCTCACCCTTACATAATTAGATAACCAAATGCAGAATCTGTTTATCCAAACATTAAAAATGGAATATAGTGATTACAAACATGTAGTAATCAGATTTGTAGTTTCAAAACACAAGTTCAACACGTTTGACTCCAAAAGTATTTGAAACAAAAGTAGAATGCTTTTGAAATATTTATCATGTGTAAATGCAGTGGCAATCCAAAAGAGGAACCTGGTGCAGTTGTATGCAGAGTTGCACAATCGTTCTTGCGTTTTGGCTCATTTCAAATACATGCTTCAAGAGGAGGAGAGAATCTTAAAATCATTAAAACTTTAGCTGATTACACCATAAAACATCACTTTCCTCATATAGAAACTATGTGCAAAAGTAATAGTTTATCATTCTCAATCGGTGAAGAAAATGATTCTGTTGTTGATCTAACCTCAAACAAATACGCAGGTAAACATTAAAAGATGTAAAGATTTAATCATACTTTTTGGAAAATAGATTATGGGTGTCGTCTAATTCTATTTCTACCTGATGGATGTATCAGCTTGGGCGGTGGAAGTTGCTGAACGTACCGCTTCATTAATTGCCAGCTGGCAGGGTGTTGGTTTCACACATGGTGTGATGAATACCGATAACATGAGTGTATTAGGCCTCACAATTGATTACGGGCCTTTTGGGTTTCTTGATGCCTTTGACCCAAGTTTCACCCCGAACACCACTGATCTTCCAGGCAGACGGTATTGCTTTTCAAATCAACCCGACGTCGGTCTATGGAATATAGCTCAGTTTATATCAGCTCTTTCTTATGCTAATTTGTTAAATGAGCATGAGGGCGATTACGCCCTTGAAAGGTATTTGACCCTTATCCTGCGTATGTAACTAGTTTCGATCTATAATCAGTTTTGGTTGCACTTCCTATTATTTAGCATGTTTTTTGTCCAACAATTGTTTGTATTCTTATAAAGATGGAACATAAAGTCTAACTTCAAACCGCATCTGTCTTTAGTGACGTTGATACGTAGCTCATTTTTAATATCTTATCTTGTTGATCTGCTGCAGATATGCTACAAAATTTATGGATGATTACCAAGCCATAATGACCAAAAAACTTGGGCTACCACAATATAATAGACAACTTATAAGTGAACTGCTCAACAATATGGCAGTTGACAAAGTTGATTACACAAACTTGTTTCGATTATTATCCAACATTAAAGCTGATCTAACCACCCCAGATGAAGAATTGTTGGTTCCGCTTACGCCTGCTTTACTAGACATTGGTCAAGAACGCAAGGAGGCTTGGACCAGCTGGGTCAAAACTTACATAGAGGAGGTAATTTGACTGCTGAACATCCATTAAATAATGCACTTTTACAATTAGTAGTTGACCTTTTATATTGTATATAGAGGTGGGTATTTCAACATATTTACTTAAATTTTAAAGAATAAATGCTTTGATAATTGTATTTTTGGTTAATTTTATAGAAATGTAAACTAACTGTAGTCTTATTTCTACTTTGACGGTTATCACCAGATCAAATGCTGTGGTTGTACCTTTTAAAATCTTGACTATTTGCCTGCTGTCATTGGGTGATACGATATATTTATAAATGGGTTTTTATGGTTGAAAACAAAGTTAGCTACTTTAACTTTTTAATGCAGTTAATCGATGTGATCTTGGCAATATAGTTTCTATAATCTTATATAATAAATTAATTATTTGTTACCTTTGGAGAAATGTACAGACTGGCACCATACCTGATCCGAACCGTATTAAAAAAAGTTGCCTATTTTAACCCAAACCCGTTTTACCGTTTGACCTGTTACATGACCTGTCCATTTATACGCGATATTGTCTTATATTTTTTTTTATTGGTTTTCTTTGGTATGGTATTAACAGTTATCAAGTAGTGGAGTTCCAGACGAGGATAGAAAAGCTTCTATGAACTCCGTTAACCCGAAATACATTCTTAGAAACTATTTGTGTCAGAGTGCAATAGACATGGCTGAACAAGGTGACTTTGAAGAAGTGAGACGGTTGCTTAAAGTAATTGAAAGGCCTTATGATGAGCAACCCGGTATGGAAAAATACGCGAGTTTGCCACCTGCATGGGCCTGTCGTCCAGGCGTGCGCATGCTATCTTGCTCGTCTTGAGTCGACTTTGACAAATCTTGTGTGTGTACATAACATTTACACATTACATCCGGTAAAATGTATATCTATGTTTATTGAGCTATTTGTTTAGTTAGTTTCAAATCATTAAAACTAAAGATTTTTAAATTCTGGATATAAATTGATTATATATAAATGTATTTGAGTAGTAATCTTGAAGATTTGAAGCTGCAGGTTTTGAGGTCTAGTTCACCTATTCCAAACCATGTTCCTGTTCTTCAAGAATCTTTTCGACTTTAGGAAAAGACAAACATGTTCTGCTACAAAGCCTTTTCATCTGCCAACTAATCCTAGATTCAATAATAATATTAATAATAATAATAATTCTAGATTCAAAGAGGGGAAAACGATACATTCATATTCATAATAATATTAATAATAATAATACATTCATTTTAGGTTCGAATTCGGTTTTCATTGGTTTTTTGTATTTAACCCTTTTGAAAGTTAATTGCTAGCACGAACTGTTTTTAACTCATTCGTTAGTTACGAGTTTTGATGGGATTTGTCTGCTTTATGATAACGGGCGTTCGTGGTTAAAAAATTACTTGTGTGTTAAAAGAACTCTCAGTCCAACATATACTTACAATTTATTTAACTACACTTATGATTTGAAGCTTAATAATGTAATTTTAACACACTTTTAATTTTAATAGCTTACCTTGGTTTGTTAGAATTTCCTTAGTTATCTCCTTGTTTAATTTTATGTCTTTTACTAATTGATTCCATCATCTTCCTCTATTATTATCTATATTCTTTACATCAAAAAAAGATATTAATTTTATATAAAACATCCTAAAATTTTATTTTTCAAACAAGTAGAATTGGACTTTACATGAACCATCAAAGCAAAAGATATAAACTTTCATAGCATCAAAGGTAAATAAAGTTTCATTGACTATTTATTGCATTGTTTATATTATTTGTTAAAACACCATAATGGAAGCTTACATCAATTGGGGTTGGACCAACCTTTTTAAGATGAAGACTTTCTTAGATTTTATGTTGATACCATTATATCATGTGAGGGATCTTGGTAGCTTTCATATTTTTTGTTTGATATAAGGATTGATTACTTGAATATCTTACAAACATTGGTGAAAAATCGATTGATTCAAATTCAATGGATTGGCTCTCAAGATTAGAGGTGCTTGCTAGGGAAACCTTGATTGGTTTGAATTCATTTCGTTAATTTACATATACGTAAGCAGATATACATATATGCTTACATATACGTAAGTAGGTTAACACATGTTTTTACACATACATAATCAAGTTGCTTGTGTGTTTACATGTACGTAAGATGGTGGCTAGGGCAATCATGCCTAGTTTAACTTCATCTTCATCATGTTACATATGTGTAAGCTGATATACATATGTGCTTACATATACGTAAGCAGGTTAACATGCATGCTCACGTATACATAATTAGGTTGATTATGTGTTTACATATACCGAGGCAAGTTTATATATGGTTGCACTCATTAAATGTTAATTGATTTAAAAATGATGAACATAAGATGAATTATTTGATGAAGATGAAGATTATGAATGTGATGTCAATTGTTAGTTTAATAAAAATACAATTTATGAGAGAGGAGAGAGAAGAATGAATATAAGAATTTTAATGATAATTTTAAAATTAATATTTTTCTTCTATATTTGCTTCTATACCATTGATATAATCTTCTTTAATTTTAAATTATTTACTAAAATGTTATTGTATATATCAACCATTGATCTAATAGATCAATGGTTTAGATTACGTTTTTTTAGTAAATGATGATTTTCTTAGAAACCATTTCATATATATATATATATATATGTATATGGTTAGGTTCTTTTCAAAACTTTATTTTTATACAAAGCTAGTAGAACTAACCATAACCATTGATTTTTTCGATCAAATGGTTGTGATTAATCATGTTATAAAATGGAAATTAGTATTTCATTAAATCAGTTTAATTAATGCAAAGGGGTATAATGGTAAATGAAAGTTTTTGTAATTTAATTTAATCATAACACTATCTTTCTCTCTCCAATTAGTGTTCTTTAATTAATTATTTATCACTCGTCTTTCCTTTCCCATGTCCTCAAATTTAAATATAAGAAAAAACCAGAATGTCAATCAATTAAGAAAATTCAATTATTTTACACATATGTAAGTTAGTGTAGTTTGTAAGACATATGCTAATAGTTGTTTGAATATACATAACTTATATATGTTTTTGCATCAAGTTAACTTCGTGTACATAACAAATCAATAACATACGTCAATTTTATGGATATTATACAAACTTATGTGATTTAGATCTATGTATTTTAGTCTCTTTTGAAATAATGTTCTTTACAATGTATAGGTTGCATGTATGCATGTTAGTCTATAAAATTTATAAATATGTAATCAATTATATATATAATCAAATTAATGTGACCAACTAAAAATAATGACTAAAATTTCATTAATATAATAGTTTTTTACATTCACGTTATCAAAATACTACACATGTCAGTTATGTATATGTAGATACGTTTACATAATAGTTTACATATATATAAACAAATTTACGTATAAGTATGTCTATATAAAAATGATCAACATATTAAAATTGATAATGACACTAAAGTTACCATGCACATCTCACTTCAACAAAACATCACGCAATCGGCATTCCCCTACACCTTCCTTGAACTTTCCCTTACAATTTATTGCAATCGATTACATCCATTAACTAATTATCATCACATTCATATTCATCTTCATCTTCTATTGTGTCTATATATAGATCCGTCTCTATTAGATCTTCTCAATTGCATATTAATAATAATGAAACCTACAAAATTCACAAAATCGTTCTAAACATTGTCTATAAAAGATTTAATAAAAAAATATTCATTATAAGTATGAAATTGATCTAACATTTTCTTTTATTTTCGAACATCAACCATTATAATCAACAACCTCTCAACATTGGAATCACACCATCATCTTCATCTTATATTCATCTTCTTCCTACAAGAACAGTTCAATCGGATCAAGTCACAATGTGTAGGTTGATATATATACACGTAAATCACAACTGTAATATTAATGTTATTGTTGAACCACATACTGTCAAACGCATTTGTCTAATACAATCGACGCAAGCGACCATCACTATCGCATATGGACCACTATAATCAACACCTTATCTTCTCCCTTTGTCGTCAGACACAATGGATACCATCGTTTTGACTATCATATGGATGTTTCCAAAAACGTAAAGAATCCATTTGGGTTAATCAGTTTGCATAACAAATAAATTAGAGGTTGAAGATGGGTTTTAGACTACATCTATGATTATGAAAATGTTAACAATGGGGATAATGGTGTAGGATGGTGGCTACGTAGGATTTGTGTATATTATTTTTTATTCAAGGTAATGTAAGCTTTCATTAGGGTTAATAAATTTATGAACTAAAAAGGAAATGAAAAGATATTTATGGATTGAGATAGAGGGAGAGTGATTGTCGGAAATTAATTAATTGATTAAGATTAATTACCTAAATACTCTTTTTTATATAACAAATATAAATTAAAATTTACATAAATCAATGGCTAGAATGAGTTCTTGTGATCTTTAGTATCCTATATATATTTATATTTAATATGAAAAAGAAAACTCATGCAAAAAGTATTAGCTATATTTCTCTGAATTCGATGCAAATATACCTGAAAAGGAACATGGGTAATGAGGTGATCATGTGACCCCGCCATCTTCTTTATATAAAATCCTTGATTGATTGAACTTTTTATTACTACAAATGAGGAGGAAAAATAAAAACGTATCAACCGTTTTGACTTAGCTTTCTCTTCTCACATAGTCTGGAAAGGGCTGATTGCGATCTGATGTACGCAATCTTATCCTACACTTTATGTCGAGGTTGTTTCCCATGACTTTAGAATCACAAAACAATAACCTTATATTAGTTGCTCTAAGCCTCGCACTCTGGTACTACAAGTTGTATATATCTCTGCCAAAACCCATGTGGCTGTACTTGAATCTTAACGAACTTCTCGGTCTAAAAATTCTCGGGCCTGCACAAGTAACGATGCATAAATCGATAACGTGTTAGACATGTACAAAATGGACCATTACGATTTATTTGCATAGTACAAACTGACAGATAGTCATACATTGTAGTATTGTACCAGATCTCATGGGACATCTGGTCTTTATTCTATACTGAACCTCATAACCAAACAAGATTCTTTAGACACATACAAAGTGAGTCAAGACCCATGCTGAACCACCCTGGCTCAGTACTAGACCCGTGTGCCTGTGCTGTCACAAAGGACTCAAGACCCACCTTGCCCATGCTGTGGCTCATGGCTAACTTTTTACACATAAAGTGAATGATCTAAAACGCGTATTTGGTGCACAGAAAGTATAAACTTTTACAATCTTTGACTTCATGACATTGCACTTTACACTTGTGTCTTTCTTTTCATATTAATAATAATCAGTAGCATTACACATGCTTTGTCAGACTTTAACACAATCTCCACCCAGTTATAACGTGTTAATTGTCATCTTTCTTGAGAAGAAATCTTGCATTTCAATCCTCTCATTGTCTTCAACACCATCAAGAATCATATATACTAACGCCATGGCGTATAAAGTTTTCGTCTTTATCGTTTCTTTGATCTTGTTTCATCATCTGGCTTGTTGCTCTCCTAGTTCTATGATATCATTTTCAGTCAAAGATGGAAGTCACCCAAGAAGATTCCTGAGATCTTCTGTTAATTCGGTTTCTGCAAATTCGTTAGGTGCACCCGTGAACGGGCACGAGACGATGGTTGAAGCTAGTTTGAGGAAACGCCCCCCGAGTGCTTCAAACCCGACGCAAAACTAGTGATGTAGAGATGATCAGAGAAACTAAAATAGTTTTTCTTGTTTTCCCATAAACTTTTTCTTTGATTTTTATTTGAGTTTACTTGTTAGGTTTTGTAGGAAATGAGATTTTGATGTATAAAGTCTTGGGATTTTAACAATATATCATTCTTTTTATTTTTCATGTGAATTAGCTAATGGGCTTATTGTTTTTGTAACAGTTTTAGAGTAAGTGGATGTTTCTTTCTTTTGTTGATTCCTTGTGGTCTATGTATGTCATCATCTTTGAAAGTAAAAGAAGATTGATTCCTGAGTCATTTACCTTTAATGTAGGCAGGAATCATGTTCGCGTGTCAAATTTAAAAGCCGAATAAGTATAGAAAAAGAAACATCATTTGTTACTATGAACACCCCAACACCATTGATTACAGATCCTCGAATGGAGATGGTCCAAAGACCAGATGAAGAGCATCATGCTTTATGAGCATCTATAGTTTCGGGACTCTATAAAAAGGGTCAGGAGGGGTTCAAGTTTGTTCATCAAGCATTTAGCTTTCTCGTACTTCGTCTTGTTCTTTACACGATAATATTTTCAAATTTTGCGGCTTGTATTCCTTTTATAGAGTTCAATTCGTACTCTAGTCATCGAGAAATACTTTTGTGACGACATGAAGTTTGAAACATGGTTGTTAGTGGTGCAATGAGGGACGCCAAGTTGATTAGAATGGTGTGCATCGCATTTGGCATAAACCTGGCGTCGTCATTGCACCACCAACATCTTTGTCTCGTTGAAGAATAGCTTTGTGGAAAACTCGTTTAGGAACTACATGAATCCAAGAGTTTATTATAAAACTTGGTATATGGTTTTACTTATGTCTATTTTTCTGTTATACACACATGAAGAGAAAAAAAATAGGCATTCTATCTGTCATATCTTTCATCAAACTACATGTCTAAAACTAATTCTTAACCTTCACATGATGACACTAGTATCTTTTGAGTAACTACTTACACTTTATAAGAAACATAGCTGTATTCTTAGTGATGCAAACTAACTAGTATACATGTAGTAGTTTTACGCTATGTGAGGTTCTAAATGCACAAAACATAGGCCGGTCCAGATCACAAGCTGATATATGTGCTTGTGCGCGTATGTGTCCGTGTGTACCCACATACATATTGTGTATGCACATGTGTTCACACTTTCAAGAATATCAAAAAACAATAGTTGGATTCTGAACAAACAAAGATGAGCAAACTCATGTACTTCAATAGTATTGCAACTCAATCAAGAAGAGAATCAGAAGTCTGTGGACAATTTCACAAGGAATACGCTATGTGATAAATATATTGGTCATTAATGGTTAACTTGGCTTTTGAATTTTGCAGTAATGTTTTCAAAGCCGTATCAAACAATCCAAAAGAACTGGTTCAACAAAGATCTGGTGCAAACGTTTTTATTTTTCTTGGCTTCATTGGCCGTTAAAAAACTGGTTAACAGCCTAACCCGGTGAAATGACGACTCACAATGAAGCAATTAAGCTCCTATCTTTGGGTGTGCCTAGATATGACACACTTAGAACATTGATATTGACTACCAAAATAGAAAATGTATTTTTTCAATAACATAATCAACACTTGTTATGGTTATTAACAAATTAGAACATTGTTTGCGATTTGTATTAATTATACAGACAATTTTTATGGTTTGATTAAATAACATGTTTAGGTATAAAACTAAAAAACATGATTGGATACTAATATTCATTAACTTTTATTTTATATTAGAGTGAATGTTATTACCAAAACAACCAAGCCTGCTACTTTCGTTAATTAATCTGTTAAATAAAATAAAATACCCAAACTTGTTATAAAACTAAAAGTTAATACACACGTGGCTACCCTAGACGTTTGCGTAGAGTTTTATTTTTTTCAAAAACTCTTATGTGAAATTTCCAAACATCATGAAAGAGTTTTATTTTAGTCAAATGAGTTATTAGGTTAGTTGGTAATTTGAACTTAGGGTGTTACTATTGATATGAAATATTTTGGATATGAAATATTTTGGATATAAACGTATGGTTAATATTATTTGAGAACTCACAAATATATTTAGAACTGCAAAAACTTTATTAACTTACAACATCTTTTTATGTTTTATATAAAAAATAATCGAAATATAATATTTAGACGTCTCTCTTGAAGTTCAAACAGAAAGCAATGAAAGAATTTGTAATATACGCAAGTCATATATATATATGTTATACCATCTACATATGTATAGTTAAACAAATAAAGTTTTAAAAACACATACAAACATTAGTTTGATGGGTTTTTATGTTATTTTTATGGTTTTTAATGTATATAAACATGCACAACTACTTATAAAAAGTATAAATTTTAAAATATATGACCTACTACAAATATTAGTTTGTGCGATACTGCAAATATTAGTTTGTGCGATTCTTAAGATATTTACTAGTTTTTAAATTATCTTAGCCCTATAAACATATACCATCTACCTATAATACACAATTTAATATCTCATTACTATATTAATTGAATATTATTCTTATTTGAGTCGGTTGTTTATCGTTTTTCCATCCAAAAGACCTTCTAATGGAAATGATGAGATTCAAAGATGAGCGGTGAAGAAGACATTGAATAAATAAAAAGAGACAGCTAGAGTTTTTACTTTTTAATGATGATTCTTTACGTTGATATAAAACTAAAAGAAAAATGTTTAACATATAGTTTAATTGTAGGACAAAGCGTAATAACAGGAAATAAGCCTTATAACACACTAACATTTGTCATCTCTTTTGAAAACTCTTTTCACATTTTTTAGTCTGATTATAATGTATGTGTTTTTCTTACAGATATCTTTCAAACATATGTAAAACAAGCTTGTAAAATTTATAGATTGTAAATCGTTAGCAGCGGCAAATGCATATTAAGATTCAATTATCTATTAATTGGGTGTGACTTTTAAACATATGATTAATTAGCAAAATGTGTGACATACCTAAACCTTTATCCATTATAATATTGTGTTCTAATATCTTCAAGTATTTATGTAACATATGCTAGGTTGGAGGATTACAAATAAACTTTTGTTTACTTATAATCTTCATATTTCTTAGTCATGTAACAATGTAGGCTAAAGTATCTCTTCAATCTTTGATCTTGATTAAAGTATTTGAATATGTAGTAATTAGATCGAGGGATTAACCTTTGTGGTACTTAGATCATCTATCGAGTTTTCATACTGATTGAAGAATGATAAGTAACGATAGTGATTTTGTGTTGTCCCTCTAGTCTCTTGACTTTAGAGCTTGGAATTGATGTATATTATTATCTAAACTTTAGTCTTCTAGTTACCATACTAACGGTAGAATAGGCAAGCCACTCAAGGTTTTTCTTAGTGGATTCTATTAGCTTAATCAACACCCGATTAACTTTTACATGCTACGAGTCAACAAGAATTCATTAAGAACATACATAGGTTTTTATCCTATCAAATACATAAGTTTTAATCCAATAAAAGACATCATGATGTTAAATGCCTCCCTCTATCAAAATGTGAAGCCTCAAATCCTTCAAGATTCATGAATAAGTATTAAATAATTAAAAAATCAATTACAAAAAAGAATAAGAGTGCTTGTATTAAAAGAATATATATACATAGGTTGATACATCACCATTCTATAACAATTATATCTAAATGACTTATAACTTTTTATCTATAAATCTACATAAGAATTTCCTACCTATCACCAAAGCTTATGGATAAGATAAAAGGGATTGCCTAAGGAGTAAAAAGAAGAAAAAGTATTAACATTAGAGTGAAGAAGAAGATGAATACTTTCCCAAGTTTTACCAAATCTACCCCTAGACCTTGTATTTGGATTTTGATTTAGATTTCCTCACACTCAACTAACACCCATTTCACTATCCAAACTAAATTCCCATCTACACATTCAATAAACCAATCAAACAACACATATCTTCATCTTCTTCCATATCTGCTTCTTCTTCATCTCAAGATATTCTTTTTAACTGCAAAAGCTCCTCTGTTTCAGATCCCTCACATGGTTAGTTGCTTTCTTCTTCATCTTATTGTGTTTCATGATCAATATTATTTGCTTTAACATGCCCAACTTCTTGGGTTTTGCATCAAATCTTCTGGTTTGTTGGATCTAGTCTTGTAGTCAATTTATGCCTCTTTTATGCTATATAGGGTTCTGAATCTTCTGATTCAAACATCAGTGTATCATTATCACTAAATTTGAACTCGATCCATTTGGGAAATGAATAAAGTTTTCATCTTTAAGGTTCTTGATGATTCAATTTGTAAATGTACCCAATACCCACAATTCATTTCTTGATTGCAATTGCTTATTATTGTTTTCTTGATTAAATTGGCAGAAGTTGTGACTGGTGTTATAAGTTTCTTGATTGGTTCAAGCATGGGTAGGGGTAAATCAAAAGGGAAGAAGTTTAGTTTAACGAACAACAACAATGACCCTGCGAGTGGAGACGACGAAAAGATCCCGTCTCAGAAGCGAAGGGGTAGGCCTCAGAAGCCATTAATGGAAGAAGTTGAAGAAGATGTTGATAGGATTGAAGAAGATGAATATGATGATGATGATGGAAGTGCAAATTTTTATGTGAATGGGAAGAGGAAAAGAAACAAAGAGGATAAGGAAAAGGGCAAATTAGTAAAAGAGGAAAGCCCGAATGGAACCCGAGCTAGTGGTTTTCGTCACATTGGGAGTCGAAGGAAAAACAAACCTCATCGCGCCGCTGAAGTTGGTGTCGAATGCAAGTGACACATGACAAACGTCGAATGCACCACATTTAAGGCCTAGTGTCTGGTTTTTAGTCGTGTTTTGTTAAAGTAATGTTTGTTGTTTGATCATTTGTTTTTGACAATACGTTTAAGCCTACAATCGCTTTCCAGCTTCGTGTCGGTAGGGGTGTTCATCGAACCGATGCGCCTATTATTTTGATTTGTTTTTTTTTTTGGGGTTTTCTTCCAAATTATGCATGATCATAGCCCAAGTCAATCTTGTTGGATGTGAATATGATTTGAACCGATGTATTAGGGCACAAGGATCGTGGGCCCACCCTTTTTAGGAAATGAGTTGCTTTCTTATTTTTGTTTATGATTTTTTATATTTGGTTAAAGAATTTATTTAAAGTCATGAGTTGTATGATAAGAACCACACAGGTTCAGTTATATGTTTGGTGATGAGGTTGTAACTTAGGTGGTTAGGTGAATTAATAGATGGTTGATGATTTGATGATGATGTTGATATTTCATAATCAACTGTGGCCCAAACTAATGGGCTAGAGGCCCTACTAATGATGTGGCCCAACTTTAAGTGTTTTTTGTGGCCCAGCCCATATTAACTTTGTTGAAACTTGAATACTTGAATGTAGTGACTAGTGGTTAAAGCAATTATTATAGAGTTTATTCATTAATTGAGTTGGTTGCATGAGGCGTTGGGCCTAGTTAATGTGGTCCAAACTAGTGGGCTCAGGCCCTGTTAGTAGAGTGGACCAACTTGAATTACTTTTTGAGGCCTAGCCCATAGTGTTTGTTTTCATAGCCCTAATCTAATTTTGTTCTACTTCAAATTAAAACCTACTAAGTAGGTCCTACTTCATAGATTTCAATTAAGTCTAAAACCTAACACCTTATAAATGAGAGTCATATATCTTTGTCATTAGGTTAGTGTTAATAGTTGTTATAGCCGTGTTAGTTGGTTGCATGAGGCTTCAGGATTTTATTCTAGTACATGCAATTTTGTGTTTTAAAAATTGCAACTTTAAAAAGATATTTTTTATTATGAACTATTTCTTAAAAATTCAGATCATAAGCCTATTAAAAACCAATGATAAACAAGATGTCATAATTAATACATTAATATCATTAATAAGACTTAGTTATTATTTTTCCAAGCACTTCTCGTAATAATAACAACCTATTTTTATTAATCCACCAAAAAAACTAAAACAAAGTTTTTATTCAACTTGCAAACCACATTGAGTCTTAAAATATATAAGTAGCCCACACGACATAAATCAAGCTCACAAATCTCTGTCAGACGATCTAGAAAACGATCTACTAATACATCTATATTTCAAACAAAAAGTCGGTTCTCCTAAAGCTTATTACTTCTAAATCCTTCATAATTCATTTTATTTGATGGATACGTTATATACATTAACAAAACACATACATATACATAATACAAATATATATTGTTATAGATGATATATATTATACATATACGCACATACACACAAATGATAAAAGGTAGGTTGAGCATGCATTTAACTAGGGTAGATAGGACATGCATTTCATTGATCACAATTAGTCTCACGTTTCCTGGGCTTCTATTTCGAATATGCAAATTATTTTAAGCATATAAACAGTATTAGAAAAACCTTTTAACTTGGAGAAAATTGTATAAATGGTCCCCATGATTTGATCAAATTAACATTTTCTCCTCATAATTAAAAAATTTCAAAGTTAGTTTAAAATTTTGTGTAGTTATTATAAGTTTGATCCCCAAAATATTAAAAGTTACAAAATTAGTCCAAACTCTTATGTGGGTATTATTACACTTCATTAGGCACTTTATAAAATGCATAAAAACTGAATCAATTTAATGTTAGTGACCAAATATACAATGAATCAATTTATTCTGGTTGAACCACAAAAACCATATATAAATGGTTTTCTCTTTAACTTGTAAAACTAACAATCATAATTATAGAATCAGAAAAATATTAGTATCAATAACAAAATTAATTAGCTCTACCCGCCTAAGGTTTAAGTAAAACACAATTAACAATAATATTAATTAATCAAGTTCCTAGATTAAATGTGGGATAATTTTACCTAATTAAAAACGAGTCTAAAATAACCATACCTGTATATGTGAGAGCGGACCCAGTGTGACGATCGACAACCATAAGACTTCATCATGACTCAAGATTAAAAGTTTGATACGAACTAAAAATGTTGTTTGCATTTTCATCTATCTAATAGTAAACACTATAAATATGACTTAAACTCCAATCATTTCGTCGACTATAGATACATTTTCTAGTTAAAGAAAATTAAACCATAATTAATCATGCAATTAGAAGCTAGTTTTGTAATTATTGGGCTCATAACAACAGTTGTTTATGTATTTTCAATAATTAAAGGGTTGGAAGCAGTTTCAAGTGTTGGTTTACCTCCCAATTGGGCTTTAGCTACAATTAACCGCTCTAGTTTCCCTAATGAATTTGTTTTTGGTTCTGCTTCTTCTTCATTTCAGGTAATTTAACTTTATATTATCTATTTATGAATAGTTATAATTATAATGCTTAACAATTTTTATTTGTTAATATACTATACAGAATGAGGGTGGAGCAAATGACGATGGTAGAGCTCCAAGTATATGGGATAGTTTTACTCGCAAACATCCTGGTTGTTAATGATATTTTTGTTTTTATAATCTCGATTGTATATGTATTAATGTGCTTATTTTAACGGTTTCATTGTCAGACAAGATTGCTGATCATAGTAATGCGATTACAGCGACTGATAGTTATCATCGATACAAGGTTTTTTTCCTTACAACCATTTACACTTTAGTTCAATTATACACGTACGTTTTATTAGAAAACTAGACAAAAAGTATGTCTCGAATCAACTGGTTTATTTAAGTGATTTTTCTTTCTAAATTGTAATATTTGAATTTAAAGGAGGATGTGAAGATGTTAAGGCAAATGAGCATGGATGCATACAGTTTCTCAATATCATGGTCACGAGTTATACCACGTAATTTATTTATTTTTTCCTATTTTTACTTTTTATAATATATTTTTTATAAATGTTATATGTTTATTTTAAAATGTAATCTTACTGTTGTTGCAGTTGGGAAATTAAGCAGTGGTATTAATGAGCATGGAGTTTCATATTACAATAATCTCATAAACGAATTACGATCAAATGGTTAAATATTTCTAACCTTTTTACAATATATTTGATTCATATCATATACAATTATATAATTAAATATCGTGTTCTTGATAGACATTGAACCATATGTTACTCTCTTTCACTGGGATCTTCCTCAAGCTCTAGAAGAAGAGTATGGAGGCTTCTTGAGTTCCCGTGTAGTGTAAGCAATCTACTTACTAAAGCTTAAAGCGCGATATATTGTCTTGTTATATCGCGCTTTTGTCTAAAGCTCATGGGCGAAGTTTGCTTGGGGCTGGTCCCCTTATGTATTTTCGCTCAAAAGTAAAAAATTATGTATATTTCGTCCCAAAATTTTATACACTGATTACAATATATTCTATATATATTTTGAATGACATGTTAGTGGTCAGAAGTTAATAAATACCAAGTTAGTAACTGTTTATATTAATTACATATATGCAGCAATGATTTTCGTGACTTTGCTGAGCTATGTTTTAGAAGATTTGGTGATCGAGTCAAGTACTGGATCACCCTAAACGAGCCATGGAGCTACAGCGTTGGAGGTTACGAAAAAGGCTATTACGCCCCTGGCCGTTGTTCTCACTTCGTCAGTAATTGTTCCGCTGGCGACTCTGGAATCGAGCCATACATCGTTACCCATAATCTGCTTCTTGCTCATGCTGCTGCTGTTAAGTTGTACCATGATATTTATAAGGTTCTAGCTTTTGTATAGTCCTTTTAACATAAAATTGTCATTAGTTATGTTTTCGCTTTAATCAACATGTTAGAAAACATTATCAGGGACCTCAAAAGGGCAAGATCGGGATCTCGCTCGTGACACGATGGATGGTACCGTACTCCGATGAGAAACTACATCGCGACGCCGCGCTTCGCGCTCTTGACTTCGACTTTGGTTGGTATGTACCTACGAATAATATTCTTATTTCAGTTAAGAGTTAACAAGTCATTATTTTGTAGCTATGAAAAGCTAACGTGACAGGTTTATGAATCCACTAACGTTTGGGGACTACCCCGAGGCTATGCGAATCAATGTCGCGAATCGATTACCTCGATTCACAGCCGAAGAATCCTACACTTTGAGAAACTCATTGGACTTCCTCGGGTTAAACTACTACACAGCAAACTATGTGCAACATGTTTCTGAGGCCGTCACTGACAACATGACTCGATCCTCTGATTCTCAAGCCCGATTATCAAGTACGTGCGTTAGAATAGGCCGTACAGTATAAGTCATCGTATAATATACGCGTAATCATATGTATCTTATACTTGTTTTATTAATATTATTTTTTCCAACAGTTGAAAGGAATGGAGTTTCAATTGGTTCCAAGGTATGCCCTTTTGTTAGACCTTATATTTTATGAAATCATACTAGATAACCCCGACTTGAACCGCAGGGCGGGACAGAATGGCTCAGGTCATACCCGCAAGGGCTGCACGATCTGCTCGTGTATATCAAAAACAACTACAACAATCCCACAATTTACATTACAGAAAACGGTATGTAACTTCTTAATAATTACCATAAACAGAAGACTATATAGTCATAACCTCTTGTTCTAATGATCTTGTTAAAGGAGTTGACGAGACTAGCAACTCTTCGCTGTCCCTACGAACAGTTCTCCAAGACGATTTCAGGGTTCAATACTACGTCGGTCATCTCCAGAAACTTCTACAAGCTATCAAGTAATCTATCTTGACCCGAATACTAGAAAAAAACTATGTGTTCATGATACTGCTTAAGATGATCAGTTTGTGTTAGGAAATGAAATGACACAAATTTGTTGGGTGAATGTAGTGCTGGGGTGAATGTCAAAGGTTACTTCGCGTGGTCGTTACTCGACAACTTTGAATGGGATCGTGGCTATGCGGTTCGATTCGGGCTACATTTTGTAGATTATGGCAACGAGTTGAGACGATACCCGAAGTTTTCATCCACTTGGTTCACCAATTTCCTGCGCATTCGAGGCTAAAATCTTGCAGAAAGATAGACTATATATGCTGTTATGTTTCTCTTTGAATAAGAGATTGATATATCCTGTTAAGGTTTACAAACGAAGATCAAAAGAATAATTATTTAAACTTTGTTTTTTGCTACAGATCATGAATTTGTAATCTAACTAACACACATCAAACTTTAAATCATTGGTACACAAACATGTATAAAGATAGGTAAATGTTATTAGATATTAGGGTTTATTATTATAAGCTCACGTGTGACGGTTAGCTTTCTAGGGTTAATTATGATCTTTATATATCATATTACAATATATACAGATCATAATTAATCCTAGAAACATAACTGCGTCAGTGGGCTTATAATAATAAACTCTAATATCTAATACATGTTACCATCTAAATGTGAAACTTGAATATGATTAGATGGATATGCTATATGGAACACCCTTTCCGGTCACCCCAGGTTCCGAAAACGGTTTGAGAAGTTCATATGGCACCAACCCTGCACCGCTTCGGTTCCTTAAGTTAGGATCACGGTTCCTTGAGTCTATGATAGCTTCAAGGTCCTTCAACCGACCACTGAACTCTTTGAATGCAGCCTTTATAGCCGGGTCAGCCGCCCACGCAGGCTCAATGGTGGCACCAATGTACTCTTCATCCGGTGAATGGCTCGATAAAATACTCAAAACCGACATTACTCTAGTAGCTTGAATTTGAGTTGGGAAACAATCCAACAACAAATCTTCAGGCTTACTTATGAATGCTTCCCATTCTTCGACCGTTGGTTCTTCGTTAGGCATTTTAGTTCTCGCGATAGTTGGTCTATTGGGGAAGTACCCCGCGAAATCATACTGACCAAAGTTGACCGCTGAATGGTGGCCGGAGGATACCCACATGATTGTTGTGACAATTTTGATGAGATCTTGTTGTGTTTTGAGTTGCGGCCACCACGGTTCGTGTTGTTTGTCACCATGCCCAACGGTTTTGATTTCGGTCCACCATGCTTGAAGCTCTTGATCAGATTCTACTAGGTTTTGTTGTGGGTAGTAGTGGTTGACATAGGTTGTAGCCCATTGTTTGATTGCATCCCAAAGAAGTAAACCATCGTTGGCAAATGGGTAGTCCTCAATTGTTAGTTTTATACCATATGGTGCACCTTCATCTTCAACAGCCATACCCCTTTGATTATATATATATATATATAAAAAACAAGTTAATTAATCATATCTCAATCCTAAATCCTAAAGTAGGGTCTTAAGAACCAATATATATGGGATTATTTAGTCGGTTTAGTCATCTAAGCTAAGGTGATGATTTCTTATTTGTTCTTTTAGAAATGTTTAGTTTTGTAAGATCGAACGGTCTGGTTCATTTTTACAAATTCGTTTTGGTGATTTTCACGATATATTACCTGCTAATTAGGTCAGATGGAAGCGCCTCATGATCGAAACGCCATTGTTGAGCATATACATCAGACGAAAATTGCATAGAATACTTCCCGAGAGAGAAAGATGTCTCTATAGTACCGCCGGCATTAATGAGGGCTAGTCGAGCTAAGCCATTGATTTCCATAGTATATCGAAGATGCGGACATAATAGTCTTTGTATAGGGTGCATTTTGCTAAGGTGACGGTTGGTAGAAATTATGTAAGGTTCAGTAACACCATGAGTTCTTAACCTACAAATTAAAAGAAGCATCATATGGATAAAGTATTAACATTGATGAATAGATATAATACGGAGCTAGCGGAGAATGTAACCGACCAATGGCTAATAAGCTGGTGATGCCCAGAATCATGAGCAAGAACATGAGCCTTGGCTAGCTTCCATAGCCACGCACCCGTAGCATCCCAGCAGGGTGTGTACACATGCTTCCATTGTGGTTTCCCATCGTCTGGTGGGCGAGTTAACTCGATGGCTAGTGGTCGCAATGTTCCCGTTGATGTGAGAAACATCAAGGTTCTTGAACCATAGAGAGTTTTTCCTTCAAGCTCTCTTACGTTATTCACATAAGGTAAGAAAAGATCATGGTAATCCAACAAGAATAGCTTCTTCTGTTCCAATGCCTTTTCACAAGAACAAACATAAAGTAAAATGACTTAACATGATTTTAAAGCTAGTAGTCTGTTGATTAATCACTGTTAGATTAAAGTATTCTGATGGTAGCGTCGAAATCTCAATAAGATAATTCAGAAAGAATCAAAAAACGAGATTGAACGTTACTATTGTGAATCTTGTTCCAAAAATAGACCAAAGACTTTC
This sequence comes from Flaveria bidentis, assembly GCA_018326385.1. Taxonomy (NCBI): domain Eukaryota; kingdom Viridiplantae; phylum Streptophyta; class Magnoliopsida; order Asterales; family Asteraceae; genus Flaveria; species Flaveria bidentis. The sequence goes on from BJCM01086591.1 coordinate 25,239, forward strand.
GTTTTATAGATAGGGGAATCATCGCATTAACTTAAGCGACTTGATCACACTTAAATCACAACACGCATTACCTCTTCGAGAGTCATGAAACCTTTTATCTCTTGCTCGACAATCTCTTTAGTTATTGCAGACTCGGCTGGACCGTAAAGGACAGGGTCTAGTTTGCTCATCAATGGCCATTCCTACATATTTAAATCACACAATTAGCTTCATAATCTTGTATATAATTAAAAAAACAAGATTGTTTCATAACTAAATATTTAAACATCATATCACAAGATCAAAGTTATGATACAACACACCGTGACCAACTGTATGCTATACGGATTGAGACCAGCAAGTGTCTGGCGACAGAATTCCTCATCGCGATACCAAGAAAACGAATCCCCTATAACAACAAACCATTAACAAACTTATCATCATTAAAGACACCAGCAAACATACTTTGTAAACCAAGATATGATCATGCTTACTGTCTATGATTCGAGGTGTGTCGTATCGTAGAACATTCTTCTTACTACTAACAACCGATTTCACAAGCCTTGGTAAAGAGCACAACACTCCATCATCAGATGGCGCCATATCAACACCCTCATCATACAACATCCCAATATCCGTGAACGACGAGAAACCCAGGTTCACGTCCGTCAATATCGACTCTAATGTTGGTACAACTGCGCTCAATACTGAATACAATGCAGTTGCCCCAAATGTCACCTGTTTTATCTCCGAAAAATCTTCATCTCTTGGCACATAAAAAGGAAGCGTTGTCCTCGACTCCGACCATGGTTCTGAAATTCCACAAAATTTCTAAGTTGACGTCCCCGAGTTTAATAAATGAAAGAAAAAAAGCGAAAGGAAATTAATAGAAAAAAAACTAAAAACACTACTTTTTTTCTTTACTTTTTTCTTTATTTTCTTTCATTTTTCTCCTGTTTGTGAACACATATCTAAGTATCTAACTCTAAACAATTACTACTTAGTATTACTAATATAGAAACTCATAAATTAGTATGATACAAATAAAATGTATGTGTATGTATGTACCTGTGGAGGTGGATGGGCGACCAGTGCGGCAACGCCTCGGGTAAGGATGTTGGTCGCCGCCGAGAATCGGGCGGGATAGATCGGGGTTGCTATCGGGATCACCGATATCATTATACGTGTCGTAATCATAAATTCTTTCAAACGATTTGCATTCGCCTTCACCGTTGCCTCGAAGAGACACGAGGTCTTTCTCCCGTAGAGACCTTAGCCCCGCAGGTGTTTCCGATGGTAGATATGACTGTTTTCATTAACCGGAGACACTTATTAGAGTTAAGAGGATCCATCGGTGCATTACTCCATGCAAACCAGTTATTTTATAATATTTTCAAAACCGGACTGATCGTCTAAGGAAATGTTTTATTAGTTCCCCATAGTTTCTTCATCAACCGCGTTACAAACATTATTATTATAAAGTAAAAATGTTGGGATATGTTGTGCTTCAGCTTCTGAAGCTTATGATTTTGTTTCCGACGGTTAAAGGTGCAGTTTCCGAGTCCAAGGTATAATGTGTCATTTGTTAATAGTTAGGGGATAGAATATGTCAAGTGTTTTTGTTAGGTTGTTAATTCTTGTTAATACCGTTAGGTAGTTGAATATAAAAAGAAGTATAATCTTTTTCACATTTCTGTAATAAATAAGAGAGTGAACATTGAATTGAAGATTATCATTTCAAGTTTAGATCTTCAATTTCATGTGTTAGTAATCGGGATTAATTTCTACAAAAAAGATAAGCGTATATATAAGTAATATAAAGCAAAATATGATATAGTTTTTGTCTTTTGGCTTTGAAATTGTATAAAGTTTGAAATAAAAAGATATAAATTATATATCTATATTAATAAGCAACTAAGGTGCTACAACAAAGTTTTGTGATTTTTCATTTTTTATTTTAACCCACAAAAGTTTATTTTTGTGTGTGTTTTGCATCAAACATTGGTAAAATGGTATAGAGGTGGTGTGAGTGAGTTGCTACAATAAGGTTTTGTGTTTTTGTTTTTTGACCATAATTTTTTTGGCGTCTAACATTGGTGAATTTTTTGTATGATAAGTTATATTGAGTGTTGTTGCGGTATTGTGACGAATCGACGAACCAAACCGATTATAAATGAATATCATCGTTACCGGTACAAGTATTATTAGAACCGATATTGGTATACGCGAGTGGTAAAGCGTGAACACTCCCATAGGGGGCCCAGGGTGAAACTATTTTTTTTAGGGAGGACTCGATATATATAAAAATAGTTAACACTACCGAGGCAAAAATTTACACACTCGAACCGAAAAATAACACTACTGACGAATAAAAGAGGGGGACAGTGTCCCCCCGGCACTTATTATACTTCCATTGGGGTATTCGTTTTTTGTGGTTTACGATGAACTGAGTCGACAACAAACAAAATCACGACACACAAGAAATATAAACTCCTACACCGCTTCATGGGTTTGGCTTGTTCGACATATATACAACCGGTTTGTTCATATGAAATAGCTCTAACTACATCAGAGATTCTACCAATCTAATTTAGAGTTTTACTTTTGTAAATTAATTTAAAATCATGACAAGTTTGAATGTATAATTTTCGTGTGTTTTCGTAAGTAGATTTTACTTATGTAATCGTACTATAATATTCAACGTATAGTTGATATTAATTTGTTGAAATTTTAAATTGAATTTGCTTTAAAATAGTAGCCACCAAACTTAAAAGCAAATATACATTGTGTGACTTTTAAAAGGATTGAAAATCTTTAACACTTTTATAGAAAAGTTGTTAGATTGAGACTTTAATATGAATATAGCATTTCAACCTTTAATAATTGTTGGTGTAAATATTAGCTATTGAGACTATGGACCATGACTTTTTTTTTCTTTTCGAAAAGCACCCATCAAACTTAATAGTTTCGTACTTTCGTTCTAAAACAAATGTTTCTACTTTTACGAAAAGAAATATGAAAAAAAAAAATCTACTTTTAAATATGTCAAGACCAATGCAACAATACATCAAGTTGAATACGTACAAGAGTTTTGAGACGGCTTGCTTAACTGTAAATTGTATCAAATATATTGTTTAATCATTACCTTACTTGTTTTATGTGTTTTTCAACTGGTATAAAATATAAATATTTATTTTGTTACTAGGCTAGAATTTCAATACAATTTTAATTTAAAACTAAAATATTAGTGATAAAAATTTAAGATTAAAGAAGATAAACAAGAACAAATGAATATATTATAAATAAAGAGAAGTATAAAAACGTAAATAATAATTTATGAATTAAAAAAAGAACAAAAAAATATAATTTTGTATAATGTAGAGAAAGAGAAAGAAAAATAAATAAAAAGACAAATAAATAGGTGCTCAAATGCTTATATTATTGTAACAAATGACACACTTATCTGCTTATATATTAAATACTAGTTTTAGTTATCCGTATATTACACGGGTTGGATAATTGAAAACTAAAGTTAGAAATATAAGTTTGTATTCATATTGACTAATATCAATGATTAAATTCAATAAAGATGAGTTCATTACAATTTACATTTGTAAGTATAGATGCGTAAAAACTTTCTTGTAAATTATATATAGTATGTTGTCATCCTTATTAAAATTAACAATTCAATTCGTCTTTACTCTTTACTCTTAATAATACAACGTAAAGGTAACAATAGTCTGCTGACAAAAAATATCGCTATTCATTGGCACGGTATCAAATAACTGACATGAAGTTCGATAACTATTTATGTTGAATCGTTGTGATTTAGATTTTTAAGGTTTTAAATGATTTGTTAATGGAGTTGTAGATTGCATCTCCATGGGCAGATGGAATGGAAGGCGTTACTCAATGTCCTATTTTACCAAAGACACCCCCAAGGTAAGTGATCATTTTTAAAACGTATATAAGCTATAATACAAAATATATGTACGAATTGTTTATACATAATAATGATAATACAAAATATATTACAATTTGTTTATAAAGTGTTTTTCCGGTGTAAGTTTAGACCAATTCTCTACGCTACTTGTCATGATAATAAATATATTATAAATAAAGAGATAGAAAAAATAAATATATTATAAATAAAGAGAAGTAGAAAAAATAAAAAATACTTTATGAATTAAAAATGAACAAGAAAAATATAATTATGTATGATGTAGAGAAAGAGAAGAAAAATAAATAAATAAATAGGTGCTCAACTGCTTATATTATTATAACAAATGACACACTCATTTGCTTATATATTAAAATAAGAGTAAATTTCAGTTTTGATCCTTGTTTAACATAATGGTTTTTTTTCTAATATTAACTCAGTTAGTTTTTAAGTTAAATGTAAGTATACTTTGATCATTTGACATTTGAAGAAATAACTATGTAAATCATATTATAGTAGGATGATTGTTGTAATTTTTTAAAACAATAAAAAAAACAAAACCTAAACCTAATCTAACTACACATCTCTAGATCTCCCAACCCACTCGGCCACCCTCTATATTGCTATGAACATTCAATGACCTTTAAAACACAAAAAGACAAAAAAAAACTAAAAAGTTAACTTGAAAATTGTACTTTTTTCAAGATTTGGATTTATAACTAGAACTAACAAATTGATTAAGATGAAAAACTTCTACATAATAGAGATATTGAAAGTATGGACTTCACAATCTTCTAGAAACTTTTTTATTATATTTCAAATTGAAAAAGAAACCATAAAACATAAAATACTTTTTAAATTATAACTGACCTTGTCGGTGAAAAAGATTCGCTTTTCTGGATTATCATACTTGGAGTGAATCCATGATTCACAAGGAAAGATAATGTTACCATCATCAATAACAATATCTTTGATAAACACCTCTTTATGACGTGTGTTCTCGACTAATATCGCACCTATATCCCCAAATTCATCAGGAACCTCAAATTGAAATTTGTATTTGTACACTTTACTCCCATCATGTATCCCGTCATGACTTGCATATGCCTTCACCGTCTCCTTCTCTTGTCCCCGTGCTTTGTACAAATGTGAAACAAAAGAAGTTAATACAACTTAATACTTTAGGTTCGATCAAACTAAAAAAGCTATACTATGATAAATCACACAAACTTCGATAAAAGTTAATACTATGTCTTGTTATGATTTAAAAAAAGATTGTAGGTGCATTGTTTCTTATACACAAGATAAATCACACAAACTTCGATAAAAATACTTACGATCAAGATCATTAGAAACAAGTTCCACCAAAAACGACTTCCCTAAAAGATCAAAAACACCATCGGCCACATTTCCTACAAGACCAACGGTCACTTTGGCTAGTACATCAGTAATTGTTGGTTGAACAGTTATAACACCTTTCATCACTGTGGATTTGATCGCCGTAAGATACAATTGGTAAAATATTAATGTTATTAGAACCTACTACCAAGCACCAAATTGTGATAGCTTGACGTGTTGTGATTGTTGATTTGGTTGTTGTATATATGAATGCGAGGCGTTGGTGGCTATTTATAAGGAAAGTTTCTTATCGATCGATAGTTGGTGGGTGTGAATAATAAAGTAATTTATGTTGTTTGCTTCAAGAGAAGAGCCAATTTAAAGTAGTCTTAATTTTAGCATGCATCTTTAAATCAACTTAAAAATATCTAATCCATTTAATTTATGACCCATGAGTGATGAGTCATACAATTCTTTACTTTGATTCTACTTTCAATCTTTCTTGTTTGACATACTAATAAACCATTTTCTAAATGTTATAAAAAGACATTGAACCTATATAGTTTTTATAATGACATTAGAGTGTGATTTAAAAACATTGACCTTTTTATGCAAGTATTAAAGGAGATAAGATCGGTGATTATTTTTAGAGGACTTAAACAAGTTAAATTTTCCCACAAATATTTTTATTAGTATTATAAACAGTAAAGATATATAAACTTAATCTTTAATGGGCGCTTACTTTTATAAATATCATATAAAATATTCATAGTTAAATTCCTTCTTTTTTTGACAAATCAAAGTTTGAATATTCAATCTTTGAATATGGAAATGAATTTTGATATATAATTTTTAGATTTGAGAAAATAATTGTTAGTATATGAATGTGATATTTTTCTCATCTTTGACGAGAATATTATTTTATAAGTTCAAAAAATAAGATAATACTTATAATATGAAAATTCAATTAGAGAAAACAAGTGCGAAAGTGACTGTAATATTGAATTTAAAAAATAAAATAATATAGTTGATGATAAATGAAAACGTGTTGTACAAAGACTTATCATTTGAAACACTGATAATATACTCGTAAATACACGATTACGGCGCCTCATTTGACTTATTTTGCAACGATATGATAGGCTTGATATACATTATAGGGTTTTTTAATACATGACTAACTTCCTGCAATAACATATTATCTTTTTATTTTGTTTCACAAAAGATACCATCACTTTAAATCCAACTAGCATTCTTAGGTAAATCAGTGTCAGTATATTTATTGTGTTTTTGTACATTAGGTAAAACTTGAAAGACGCAAACAAACACATATCTATTATAAAACAATCATATCAAACACGAACCAAAATCCATTCTGATTCTTTTTTGGTAGTTCCATCAATATTGTTACGAGTTTTAGTTTGATTTCAGTATTTTTTTTTCTCTTTATATATATATTTACATGTTATTGTAATTGATTTTTAGTCAATAGTATTTTATTTGATTCTCATAAATTTACAAGGAAATAAAGATTTTTCCTAAATATATATATAGAAAGTGTCGCCCACAAGCAAGCATTGTCATTGGTTGGTAATAGTTGTAATCTAGTTGCCAATATTGGGTGGACACTAGAGTACCAAATCACATATACGGAAAAAATGAATATTTATATTCAATGGTTTTTAATTCAAGAAAACGTGTAAACAAATATTTAACTATCTTACGTACTTATTTAATCTTAGCTCTTAAATAATTTGACTTTTAAGATTAGGTAAGTCTTATACGTAATAGCTGATTTGTAATTAAAATGAACCTCTTGACTCTTGTTTTCTTTCAGTGAACGAGGCACGTTAATGACCACAAAAAGCAATTTCAACGTATGATTATTTCATGCATTTTTAGATCAACCTAATTTATACTCTTCTTCTTTGTCTTAATTAAGACTATATATAACCATATATTTGGTCGCTTTGTTGTAATAATTATAAGAATTGTCTGTCAATCATTTGTATTTAAAGAATTAAAGGAGATTAATGTCATGTAACCTTTACAAAAGGAGTTATCTTTTAAAATACTTTTATAATTACACGAAGGACTCAATTGTAATTTCTTTTTATGTAAATTATTTATGAACACAATTTTTCAATAAAAGTAAGTATTTAGACAACAACTAACACGTCTATTTGCTATTACTTTTAATCTATCACGTGTTAAAATTTAAACCCAAGTATTATTTAGATCTTTAATTATGACCACTAAACTAACAATATGATTCATTCACAGTGGACCTAAATGTATAAAATGTGCTATTGATATACGTTACACAAGTTTTGAATGATGTTTTAGTGAATAAAAAGTTTCTACAAAATAATTCAACATGGTACTATTTTTGAACCATTTAGTGATAAAGTTATTATATGCATTGGAACCAACGCTTGGCTTTTTCTACGATCGAATGTTTGTTAGGTTCGTATTTCATTCATATTTTAATAAAAGCATTTAGGAACTATGTTAAAATACAAGTTAATAATCACATGCTACAAGCTTTTTCTGGTCATGTTCATATCACATGTAGGTAACCAAAGTCTAAAGATGTGCATCTAAAATTAATTACGACTACCCTTTAAGCATTAAATGTATGCTAAACCACCATTGACGCCACTATAGACGACTTCCGCCACCGACTAAGCCACCACTAGACCAAAACCACCGATTTCTTTACCTGTTTTTTTTGCCAGTTGGGTTTTCTTCAATTCATTATAGTAGGTTTTTAACATATATTTTTTTCATTTCTATGTATTTAATTGCCTAATCCATATCATAATATTTTGAAATATACAAGTTTTATTGAAATGTAATCTATTATATGGTTAACTAGTTTTAGTAACTCATGTATTACACGGGTTAATAAAATAAAATATTAAATAAAATAAATTTTTATTGATTATAAAATAATATTTAATTTAAATTATGTATGAGTAAGGCCTATATATAAGTAATAAAAAAATGTATCAACTTTTTTAAAATTTGATTTTAAGCTTTTTTGTTTTCCCAAAAAATAAATCGTTTCAAAATAAAACATGTTAAAAATGTCATTTTTAAAATTTTTTGTGTTTTAAAAAAAGATGACGTTTAAGAAAAGAATTTCATACAAAATTTTGTTTCTCTAGAAATAATCATTAATAAAAAATTTATTTCTTCATTTTTTAAAAAAACAATTTTAGTCAATAGAGAATTAAATAATATAAATAGAAATTAATAAAATTATTTAATAGAAGAGAGAAACGAAAATTTTTTATTAAGAATAAATATAGTGTTGTTTTGTGTTACTAATAGTTATCATTTTATTAAAATACGTGATATTTGATGTTTTTGTAGCTATGAATTATGATTACAAAAAATGAACACGAGAACTGAAAAGTTTTTGGAAGAATTGAAAAGTCTTTGGAAGAATACTAAAGACTAGGAATAGTTTTCAAGGGTGTAAGTTAGTTTGAATATAATATTAAATTTAAAGACTGTTTGATAACTTCTGAATAATTAAGTGTTGAATCAATAAGAGGTTTGAACCATTAATTGTTAAATTATTAAGAGTTAGTATATCGTTTAACTATTCAAATACAAATGTATGACCAATTTAGATAAGAGGTCTTAATCATTCAGCATTAGACATCTTAATCATTCAACACTATTATAATGCTTAACCATTCAAAGTCAAATATCTGAATCATTCAGACATTTGTTCGTGAAACAAACAGTTTGAATCATTAAGTACTGAACCATTCAGACATCAAAATCATTAAGAGGACTGATTAAGAGATTTTCAAATAACCCCTTAGAGTCTTATCCTTTAAGAAAAATAGATATGGTTTTTTGAGTAAGGTACAATTATAATAAAAATTATATCTAACTTAAAAGGGTTAAAAAATTTAAACCTTGATATATAACTTTCTATTATTTTAAAGGGGATGATATTTTGATCATTGGGATAAGTCATATCATTGTGTTTAATACGTCAGTTCATTGCGTCAAGTACTAGTTATTTGTGTCATATAGTTTTCATCATTTGTTATGTGTATTATTATTGTGTTTTACGTCTTAGATAATTTGTGTTATTTCTCTCATTGCTTTTTTTATGTATATAAACTTGTTGTTATCTTATCACTGTATATTATGATTAAATGTACACATTACTATTATTTCACCAATTCGTTTTTTAAAACTTATTGTGTTCAGAATGACATAATGACGTATATCAGTTTGTGTTATTTTAGATTATTTAATTGTTAAATTTATTATTGTGTGAATTATCCAATAGTGTTATTTCACCATTATGGTTTTTTAGAATTCACCTTTTCAGAAAGATACTATAGTGTTTAGAAAGACATTATAATTAACAAGAATACACAATAAATTGCATTAAACACACAATGACAAACAACTTTCATGAGTTAAAAAACTTAAAAAAACATTATCTTTTTATATAACGATGTGATCGTTTTAAAGATTAAAAATACTTGTTTTCATGGTGTAATTTTATATAAATATAATATGTATATAATAGATATAATACATATGTTTGTATAATTCAGTTTTAGACTTTTAGTATATATATAAAAAAAGGGTCTCAAGAGGATAACTTGATGGTAAAAAGTATGTTTCCCGATCATTAAATTGTTTCTTCAAATCTTGTGATATACGTTTGATAAACATCTATTTGGTAATAGTGATTGCTGTTTAAAATATACATAAAATGAAAGGGAGGTTATCTCAACTCCATCACTCACAAGGAGCCAAAAGGCAGAGAGACAACATTTAACTTTTGGGGCTATGAAATTTAAGGGAACACTAATCACTCGTTTAAGATTAGTAAGTTTTTATTTGATACATATTATTGTTCATTCAGTTCGATGATTTAGTAGGTATAACTCGATCAATTATGTAAAAAAGTTGCATTGATTTAATTAGAATGTTAAGAAGCTGATGACCTCGTAATTAATCTAATAGTGTATCTCAAGTTATAAAATCCTAATCGAATTTTAGTTACCAATAAAAAATACAAATAATTGTTTGTGTTTGTCTACGAATTCAAATTCATTATAGAATTTATACATGTCACTTATGGTTTTGAATGATGTGAAGGTTTAATTATAACCTTTACTTTAATCGGTGTAACAGTTACGTTAAGGTTCGAACGACATGAGCTTAGAGTAGCGAGTGAATGACGTTTGATTAGACATTAAATGGACGTTCCAATGGTGTGACTTCTAGTATTTAATACAAGTTATTCAATAAAAATATCATTGCATCTTAATTCAATGCAGCCAAAATAGTTGTGCTAAACAATTTTTTGTATTAAAAAAGTTAATCCATATATACATGAGAATGCGAACCTTACTTATACTCACATTAATAACTGTGTATGTTATAACAACTATACATTTTTAATCTTATATTTGTTGGTTTGACGCCAAACAATGTTTTTAAAATGTATTATGTTTTCCAGATGATATAGACACTTGAAATTTTAATAGCGACTGAATTTATATTTTATGTAGATAAGTTTCATCCTAGGATTCTTATATATTGTAAAGGCAAAATTAAGTTTAGTAGTATTTAAATTTATTATCTATTGACTGTTAATAATATATACTGTTAATTTAACTAGTGTTATTCGTAACGTCTAGCCTTGTTCTCAAGAACAATCCCACTTGCATATTAATTATAGATTTACATTTGATTTCTTTCAAAGGAATATGCGTTTCCTCATTCTCATATTATCGTTATGAATTAAACCAATTAAAAATCAAGTATGAATTTATGACAATTATATGGATTAAATTGTTACCTACAATAAAAGTAAAAGTTACGAGTGACATAATTAATAAAGTTATTGGTATGGATTATTAGTTGATAAATGAGCCATACTTTAAATTAAAGTTTGTATATTATATAAGTTTACCTTATTCTTATATTTATAGTTAGATGTTAGTGAATGGTTCAAATAGTTTTAAATCCAAAAAGTGTAAAAAAGTCATATTTTAACTATCAATATTTTTAATCAGTGATTAAAATAAAATAACAGAGAATTTTTTTAGATTATTCAAGGCGTTAAACATTTGTTGACTTTTTTTATAAGTTCTCCTATTTTTAAAAGTTCATAACTTTAATATACAACTTTATTTTTAAATATTTATAACATAAATACATGTGTTTTTTATCTTTAACACAAGTACAGTATCGCCGTATAAAAAGATAATTACGTTTTTAAGGTTACTAGAACTCACTCAGCAACGCTGACTTTGATGTGTTTCCGGTTGGCAGGTAATGATTGCTGAGGATGGCACGAGGCGGCTACTCAACTCTTTTGGGATGGCATCCATTTATATAATACTTTTGTGATGTAATGCAACAAAGTATTTTGCAAACGATTGACGATGTATTATTTGGAAAAAGTTTTGTTAATGAAATAAGATGTCATTTTGAATGTTTCCGCTGCAATATTTTTGTAAGGCAAATGTAATTTTATGTTTTATGTGCGATGAGGATCCAACTGTAAGCGTCACGGGAACGGGGCCTTACACTCAAAAAGTTTTAGATTACTTGTTCAAACCTAGAATGATAAAAGATTAAATAAGCAATTCCGATTTCCAAACACCCACTTTAGTTGTAGAAACTTCAAATGTTCGTAGCAATGGATGCATGTGTCATAGAAGTACGAAATGCACAATTATATTAACAAATAAAATCAATAAAAACGACATTATCTCCGTAAACAATTGATGTTGAAGGATTATTAATTCAGAATTAACCACAAGAACATAGAAAAACCAATTTTTATAAAAAAATCCTCACACCGCTCAAACCGGTTTGGAGTGGTTTAAAAACCGGTTTTTTAAAAAAAACCGATTCTTATACTGGTTTAACAGGTTTTTTTAATTTGAAACTGGTTTACAAACCGAGTTTTGATGCCAAGTTATTTTGTTTTTTTTTTTGTCAAACTGGTTTTTTGTACACCTCTAGTGTTAACAAAAGGAGATGAGTGATTAAAGATTGCTCAACTTAAATGGCTAAACTTCATTAATGGAATTTCTTCTCATAGCAAGAATGAAAGAACGTTGGTTATGTTGTATTAACTATTATTATAAATGATTATTACATAGTAAAGGCTAAATATTATTAAAAGATATAATACCTTGTCCATTTTACATTCTTCTTTTATGTTGTAACTTTTTTCTTGTGATTGTCTATCTAAAGACAAAAATAAGACTTGTTAATCGAGAAAAATTAAGTGAAAAGACACTTGATATTTTTTGACCATTGTTACCTTCGTATATTACTATAACTATTCTAATTAAAAGGTTTGGTCGGTGGTGGCTTTTCCCTTTTTTGTGTTTAAAATTTTATTTTGTTTATTTTGTTTGTGTTTTAATTTTTTTCGTTTTTTTGTTTGTGTTTTAATATGGTTTTTTTTAGTGTGGGTTCGAGATTTTGGGGTGGGTTTTTTGTGGATTTTTTGTAGGGTTCGTTGACGTTGTCTTTCTCTGGGTTCCTGCTTTCTTTCTTTCGTTATCGATATCCTAACGATTCTCGCTATTAAGGTTTGGGTTTTACTTTTGTTTGCTCTTTTGGAAATGTCCGCCCGTTGCGGCGGTACGGTTGTTGGATGATTTTTTGGGAATTCGATTTTAGTCAGTATCGGCTCGGGGTGTTATGACGTAAATTAAAAAAATCAAAATATAATTATTGAAAAAATTGAATAAAAGAAAACAATTACGTATATTACAAAAGTTTTTAATAAAATTATATTATCCCAACAAGAATAGTGAAAGCATATGTGGTATTTATGGTCGGAAATCACTTATTACTTAAATTTTACGGGGGTTTATTTTATGAATGTAGGTTAGAGTTTTATGATCATCGGAGTCAGCTTTTAGTGGTGATTTGCATATACCGAAGAAAGTTAATGGAGAAATTATCAACACAAATTACCATTTTGATTGTTATTGAGTTTTTAACAACAGATAAAGGAAAAGGGAATAGGGACTAGTGCTCAATCACAATACATAAACGACATTGAAAGTAAATGGCGATTTTGTTTGACCACGTGTATATGTTTTAGCATTTGTATTATAAACAATCATATATTATACTTTATTGTAAGGGCATAAATAAAATAAAATAAATACATTTTAAAATTTAAGCATTACTTTTCATATGAGTGTCTTAATCTATATGTAAAATTATCATTCTATCCTTCTTTCACTTTTATTATAAAAGATATAGATAAATATTAAAATTATTAAACTTATAATAATATGCCTCTAGAAAAAATATTAGTATTATAGTTATTATAAATATGAAGATTTATATAAGTTATATACTTAAATATTTAAA
>BJCM01086592.1:0-12692 GCA_018326385.1 Flaveria bidentis
ACACAGTACTAGACATGCAAATCCAAGAGTTTGGAAACCGTTTTAACAAGGTAACTTCTGACTTACTTATTTGTATGACTAGTTTGAGTCCGTGCGATAATTTTGTTGGGTTTGATGTACCAAAGATAATACGATTTGCCGATATGTACCCTTATGATTTTAATGAAGATGACAAAAGAAGACTTAAGATTGAACTCTTGACTTACATTGATAATTTAAAAGAAGATACAAGATTTTACAACTTGAATGGTTTATCTGCTCTTGTACAACTGATGGTTGTAACAAAAAACATCTTTCCTTCATGTTGGTGTACCGTTTATTGAAGTTAGCTCTCGCATTACCCGTCGCAACGTCAATTGTTGAAAGATGTTTTTCAGCAATGAAGTATGTGAAGTCTGATTTGCGTAATAGGATTGGAGATGAGATTTTGAGCGATAGTTGTATTTGTTATATTGAAAAAGACTTACTTCAAAATTTTTCACTAGATGATGTAATGAATAGATTTCAAAACATGAAAACTTGTAGAGAACAACTTTAGAAATATTTTATTTATCTTATGAAATATGTAATTTTAATGACTATTAAAGTATTTTTGCTATGTTATTTTGATATTCAACTTGACTTTATCTTTTAATGTGTGACCCGACCCGACTCGACCAAAAACAACCCAACCCGAATCATACCGAAAAAAATTATTTTTTACTATAACCAATGAACTCTCAAAGAAATAAGCCGACCCCCATAAACGAAATTCCTGGGTCCGCCACTGTTGGAAAGGAAAATGAAATGTTCGCTTTAGTGCAACATCTAGCTTTCATGAACAAGATTCCACCTTCTAATGACATACATTACTTTATCTTTTGATCTAAAGAACATATGAGTGTATTTATTTGATGCTAGATTCACAATGCATTTGCCCACCATTTTTAACCATTTTTAAAGGATTATTGGATTTTAATAATCTCAAATTTCATTTATTGATCGGGATTAATCCCAACTCATGAAATGTTTACAATAACTCCTAAATTTGAACTTATTTTCTTCCAAAGATCCCTTACTAATCGAAAGTTAACCCTCGTTGGTTTTTTTTGATAAAACAGGGCCAACTTTGAGCCATTTTTCAATTCTAGCACAATCTAGTCTCAATTAGGTCTGTTTTCCATTGTCTAGCCTCCATTACCTGAAATCTACCTCAAACGAGTTCGGTGGTTCAAATCAGGAGGTGGAGATTGATGGGTTTTTGGTTGTGGAAGTTTTAAATTGACGGATCCGATTATAGATTTCAACTTTATGTTTAGTGTTTTGGCCAAAAAACAGTCTACGTCATAGAAAAACTAAAGGGGTTAACTCTTGGTTAATAAAGGATTGTTGAAGGAAAATAAACTCAAAGTTGGGTGTATCTGTAAACATTTACTGAATTAGGATTAATTTCGACCAATAAATGAAACTTTGGATTATTAAAATTTATTAACCCTTTTTCAAAACCATATAGCTCATTATGTCTTGATTGTCCAACATCATAAGAATAGTACATCAATCCTTGATGAGTCCCTAAAACAATTTAATATTATGTGACTCTTTTTTCTAACGTTATCGTCGTCAGTTCATACGTCTCCTTGTTGAAATCCTCTCCTGTATCTTGACTACCATCTAGAATACTTTCGTCAAAGTTATCAAAACAACCGTTGGACTCATGCATATATCACTAGGTTGCTGAAATGACAAACGTTTTATGTTAGTGTACATCAACATGACTCTCATCTCAAATGCATGAGTGGTAACAAACCATCGCTTAAATAACTAGAATTTGTTCATTGTGGAGAGACTGTTGCAACAATGGTGGTGGTCGCAACCTGTCGGGGTCGGGGGAATGATAGATGCAACAATAGTCAGTGGTCGGATATCCCGTCTAAAGTTCTTTAGTTGAAGAAATTTGAAAAAATGAATTCTAATTTCAATCATACGTCAACAACATACAAATGTTTAACTAAACAGTTAAACAAATTCTATAATTCTATAAATTAATTAAAGGACAAGTGGAATTCAAATTTAATATTGAATTATAAGGATCAAATTTCAATATCCTCTTTAACGAGATTAGGGAGATCAAACCATTGGTAGTTTAAATTAGAAAACCTTAGGGTGTTATTGGTAAAGTGAAAGTATTTTTCTAATGAACATGAGGCACTTTGGAGTAAGGTGATAAAGCAAGGGTCTTTGCATGGGCAAAAGTTATATGGGGTTTAAGGCTTAACAAACATAGGTTTCATAAAGGGATTTTGGTCAACATTTTCACATCTTTTGTACCTACCGATGCCATACAACTTTTCCCTCTTTCCAACTTTTCGTTAATTACATCATTCCTATGGATTTGGGTTACAAGATTAATGCTTTTAGTAACAAGACTACAAGAGAGTATGAGTCTTCGAGGTGATAATTTAGTGGTAAATGATATATAACGCAACAAAGTAGTTAATGGTTCAAATTTTATAATGTGTAAGTTTAGTGATTACTTTTATGGTAATAAGAATTGTTGTTCAGAAAAAATAATAAGAGTATCATTGATGCTTCATATCATGACGACTTCATAAGAACCACTTTGCCATCTCTTAAAAGTTATGCATCACACGTCTTCTCTTTTCACATCATGTGTGAAGTTCAAAAACTCTAATAATATGTTTTAAAAATAATAATATATACTAAATACAATGTTAAACTTAAAATACTAATAAAATAAGGGATGAGATACTTAGACACCTTAAAATTTTAAATACATGTCCTATAATACCATATGTATAAGTGGATCGTATAGTTCTATATGAGACGTATAACCCCTCTGATAGCCTCCTAAATTATTTTCATAGTCAGTGTCGAAATATGTTATACACGTCGTATGACCCTGTATGTGTCGTTATAGAGTTATATGGAGCGTATAACCCTCCGGCATCCTCTCTGAATTTTTCTCGTTTTCAATGTATTCGACCCTATACGCCGCGTATGATGTCATACTAAACGTATAGGGGGATGCGAGTTTATAAAGTATGGTGTATTAAAACCCAAAAGTAATGATAGATATATTAATTAGATTTATCAATTTAAATGCTATTATTTTGATCAAAGAACTCAATAAATACTTGATTTGTGACCCATTTATCAAAAAACTTACTTACGGCACTGGATATAGGCTTAGAAATACTAACACTATTAGCCAACTTGGCATAAAAATATTACCAGTTTTACTCGAATTAGACATGGGAGTGAAAGTACTACCGCTGCTACGTCAATAAGTGCAGAATTTGTCACGTTTCTTATTGTGTCCATTTTTATTTTCACAAAAGTACTACCTTGTGATCGATTTCCAACATTAACATATCTGTAACAACCAAATTGATAAATTGAAAAAAGTGACTAAAAAGGGCTCTACTTATACACCATCCCCAATTTTGTAGATGTAGACTATCTTTTCAAAACATGTAAAACATCATTTGAACATAAGATAAAACAACTATTTACAAGCTATGTCAAATCTCATTGTCCTCTACCTTTAAAACAGCCATTTGAGTGTATCGTCAAACAACTGTTCAAGTTTAAAAGTAGTTTAGAAACAAACAAACCAACAGCACAACCTTATAAATAAACAGATTCTCATACCTGTTAGCTCATCCTTTTTTTCCATATAGGGGGGTTAAGTAGCAACTATAAACACCAATAATTCTTAATTCAAGTGATTAAGTTATGGTATCCAAAACATATAATTATAAATAGATCTTGTATTCAAATATTATTTTTAGCAAAATACTTAAAGGGCGTTTGATTGAAATAAATGAAATAAAAGTGAGAAACTAATAAAATTTTCAAATAAAAGTATGTTTGAGTGGGTAATGAAATATAAAACCCAAATGAATGTTTCACCTCAAATTCCATTTATTGTAAGATTTCAAATTCTCTTTAACGTTGTCCTCCAAAACGCCCCTTTAACATCCCTTCTAACCAAACGTCCCTTTAACGTTGAGCAAGAAGTTTTCTCAGTTACAAGTGTAGATTGAAAAACGAATATATGAATTCGATGAATGTAACAGTTATCCTCCAAAACAGAGTCGTAATATTACTGTTCAAGAAGAAGTAGCGACGATCCAACTATAAATGCTAGTGCTAAAATAATGCAGTTGGAAAATATTATCTTAAACTTAAAATAAAAATAAACTTGATTTAAATGATATTAAATGTTTGTTAAATGAAGCCGATGGTATTCCAGCATAGAAAAGCTGTCACCGTCCCCGGCCCCGGTATCGGCATCTTAACGCTGAAACTGTTAATACAAATTACAAAATACAAACAAACCCATGTTCAACTTATTATAAAACGTTTAAACAGATTCCTTTTACCGACAACATAATTTTCAGTCAGTAACTATTTAGTTTTCTTCAGATATGAATCATTTCGTTACTGAATTCAATTCAACAAATAATAATAATAATAATACTTCAAGATTGGGAAGAATCTGATTCTACCATTACGAATTAGCACCAAGAAATCAACAAAAATAGGTACATTACTCAACACCTACATCCCCAATCCTAACCCTAACCCTAACCCTAACCCTAACCCTAACCCTAACCTATGCTATAACGCCATTAATGATTGATTGATGAACAGATTAATTTCTAGGTCAAATCAGATGTTTACCGATTTGATGATTTGATGATTTACGATTTACTGTTGAATCGTTGGCTCCGATTTGATCCGCCATTGTTGGAGCTTGAAGCTTCTCGTTTCTGCTGCGAGGAGAAGATCGGAAAACCGAACATTCCACCGGACTTCGATGAGCCTCTGAGAGAACACACCGGAACGTTAAGCACCGGGGTGATCCGTACATTGGCGGAGTATGATCTCTCCATGCCTCTGTGTTTGAATCGAGGTCCGCCATTGAAGCTGCTAGGGCTGCTGGAGCTTCGTTCCAAGCTATGGAACACGATTTTCCCCGATGAGTTCATGCGAGGACTGTCGACGGATAAACCACGGCTAACGGTGGCTCCGGTGGCTCCGGTGGACTCCGGTGACCGGCGGATGGTGCTCCGGCCGACGCGAGTGGTGGCTCGAGGTTCTGTTGACTGTGTGCGTGTTTTCACCATTCGAGATCTCGGACGAGTGTTAGGGTTTGTGATTGTGTTCATGTTGAGATTTAGGTTTGGTTTAGGTTTATCGGAATCGAGAGAGAGACGAGGAAGATCGTCGAGGTCGTGACTTGATGATGAAGATGAAAGCGATGGACGTGATGAGACTGAAACTGATTCGTTATCTGCTTCCTTGAGTAACGGAAGGTTGATCGATGAATCGGTTGATGATTTTGAGCTCCGGTGAAGAAGTTGTCTGATAGACCTTGTAGTCACCGGCGTTCGTTTGCTGTTATCCACCTTACCGTTGTTGTTACTGTTTTGATGAAGCTTTCCGAAACCTAGAAGCTCTTTCCACCTGCTAGAACACCTCGGTGCTCTCGGAGAAAACACGTAACCATCAGCGGCAAACGCGTCGTCGGATCTCCGGCGAGAGCACGGCGTCTCCGGCGACGTAACGCCGGAGACGATAGTCGTCGTTGTCGACGTAGCAGCTTCCTGATGAACCACCGGTAGTTGCAGCGGCACAAGCTTACCGTCGGAGAACAGTTCGTCGGCCGGAAGCATGATGACCGGATCGTGAAGCCTGAACTCAAATCCGTCAAACTCCGTCGCCGGATCCTCTTCCTCCGGCGGATCTGAGTCTTCCTTCTCCGGATCTGTCACCTCCGGCGGATCTGAAACTGTTTTCGCCGGAGAAGACATCCTTTTCGTCTTCGACTTCGATACATCCTCTTCCATTTCACGAGTTACCGACAGCCTGTGACTGAACCAACCGTAATGGGAACACTCCGGCAAGTTCTCCGGCGAGATTCCGATTCGATTCAAACAAGCAGAAGCCATAACAAGCTAACAACAACTGTATGTTACTCGAATAACTAAAAATAAAAACAACCAAAGTGAGATGAATGTTGAAGAATGAAGAAGAAAACAAGAAATTGATAATGGTGGATTTGAATACCTAGGGTTTTGCAGTGGCAACTGGTATAAATAAGGAAGAAGATGAAGTGGGACCCATGGGGGTGTGACGTGGCAGGGGGCTATCTGCATAATAAGTCCAAAAAAGCGAGTGTAAGAATAAAAAAAGATAAGAAAATGATAAAAAAGTGTTTTGGAAAATATTAATAAATGGGGTTTTGGTGAAAAGGAAGGTACATGGAAAGTATCTGAAGCGATTTTACCTTCAATTCTCCCACATGGATATTCTGTCTCTTTCATTTATTTTGGGTTTTTTTAATGTCATATCATTGAATATTATTATTATTATTATTATTATTATTATTATTATTATTATTATTATTATTATTATTATTATTATTATTATTATTATTATTATTATTATTATTATTTTACAAATTGTATAACACTGAAATGTGTGGTACAACTCACGATGCATTTAGTACGAATCAGTGTTGCATGTGCACATATGCAACTAATGGGTTTTTAATTAGATTTTGTTTATAATGAACACACACATGACACAAACTAGTTTTAAATTATTATTATTATTGATTTTGTATGGCTTCAAATCATAGTAATTTGATTGAGATAAACTTCTAATGTTACTAGATTAAAAGGTTTAAGTGTTAATATTTGTTTGTACAAAATACATAAATAATACAATTTTGTGATAAGTTTAATGATTATATAAGGTTGTAATTACTTAAATGTAAACAATTATTTAAACTAATTTTTATCACTGCTCATCTTTTTATAATCATTTTATTACATGTTATTATTATATCAAGTTAATTATTTAGTGATAGTATAAAAAAACATATTTCTTTTAATTTCAAAAAACTTAATTTTTTTAGATACAAAAATTTATGAAAAAATAATAAAAACTAATACAAAGATCTTTTTCCGAAAAATGCCATTGTTTAAAAAATTTAAGACAAAGTTTTTCAATACGAAAGTTTATATTGTTATGGTTTATATATTAAGATAGTTAATTATATGTAATTAAAACATATCTTATGAAAATTTTTAATTTTTAAATGTTGATTTCAATCATATATTATATAGATGTATATAACTAGAGTTATAATGACGCGTCAAATATATTTGTTATGTACACTATTAATGAGTGAAATAAATGAACGTTGTATAAAGTTGACTTTTATATCCCGATATGCATTGATGTACATTTCTATAATGTCATGAATTTTTTTATACCTCCCATTGTAATCTTCTAAAAAACATTCAAATTGAATTATATATTATGAAAACTTTCTCTAATGTGACATGCATCGTTATACATTTTTGTAATGTCGTGAAACTCTTTTTGAACCTCCCGTTGTGATATTTTGAAAACATTCAAATTGAATTTGATTTCCCCGACTATAATTAAAAATAGTTCATTCGACGAACAATTCTTGCTTTAAACATCAATTCACGAAAGTGTTAAGAGCATGTATCGATCAGGACTTATTAATATTCATCCGTTTAAAATGGTTAATTCTGGATCATCGCTAGCCAGGTTTGGTTTTCACCCCTAAGGCCCTAAAATGGTTACATGTGTATTATCAACCTTTGTATTATCGGCTTTGGTTTCATTCTGGAATTGTTTGCTTTAGATTATGAACTATAGGATCATCAACTTGGAAGGCGATGACAACTACCTAAGCCGATGTTAGTCTAGACCTATGAAAACAACATATAGATAAGTGAAGTGCCATATTTTGCCTAAAGTTGCTTATCATAACAAACATTAAATGTGTTTTTACACTGTAAATGATATAAATGTATCCATAAGGCAAAAGGATATCAGATTCTCGCGTTATATGGAGGACTATATCATGGTCTAGAGCAATCACTTGACATAGTGTAAACAATGAAAGATTTTATAATACGAACACCAATTATGAACAATCATCAGAAGATAAAGGTGAATCAGATACTATGATAAAAAATGAACAAGAACAACTTAAACGAATCAAACAACTAAAAACTCAATAATCTACACAAAGATTGTGAAGATTATGAGATAACAGAAATACAGAAGATCGTGAACAAGGTGAACACAAGATGAACAAGAACGATGAAAGCGGCAAGAGTATCAGTTTGATAAACTCGAACCCTAATTTGAAGACTCCTTTATATAGGCAGCAACTCTGAGGAAATGACAGAATCAATCTTCCAATAAATCCAGAAAGCAACTAAGACCCTCGAACAATTAACCTGCACATACTTAACCTAGAAATAAAAAAACCTTTGATTTAAGAAATTAATACCTTTTAACATCCCCCCTCAAATCAAATGGTAAACATGTCAAATATACCAAGTTCTTTACAAAAGAACTTGTGTTGACTAACATCCAAACCTTTAGTAAAACCATCAGCCTTTTAAAAAACAGATTTAACACTTAAAATTTTAATAATTTCTTTGCTGACTTTTTCTCTAAGAAAGTGTAAATCTAACTCAAAATGTTTAGTTCTTTCATGAAATACATGATTGGCTGCTATAGCAATAGCAACCTCATTGTCACAAAAAACTTGGACATGTAAAGTGGTTTGAAGTTGTAACTCAGATAACAAGTTTTGTAACCACATAATTTCACACACCACGGAGCATAAAGCTCTATATTCTGACTTAGCAGAAGAGCGGGAGACGATAGATTGCTTCTTGCTTTTCCAAAAGACAAGATCATCTCCCAAATAAACACAAAAACCTGTCACAAATCTACGAGAGACAAGACACTTGCCCCAGTCAGAATAAACATAAGCAACCAGTTTTAACTCATCACTTTTCAATCAGAATGCCATTACCAGGAGATAGCTTTAAGTATCATAACATTCTTAAAGCAATCTGAAGGTGAGCATTAGTTGGAGCATGCATAAATTGAGTTAGATATCGAACAACATAACAAATATCAGGACGAGTCAAGGAAAGATAAATACTTTCCAACAAGTTTTTGATTACCAGAAATGTTTTCTAAAACAGGGTAATTTGACCTTGTTTTTTATGAAAAGACAAAGCTTTGCTCAATTGGAGTATTAACAAATTTACACCTAGAATATCCAAACTCATTTAACAACTCAAGACAATATTTTCTTTGATTTAGATTAATTTCATGTTCAGAATACAAGACTTCTATACCGAGAAAGTACTTGAGGACACCTAAGTCTTTTATTTTGAAGTTTTGATTTAGAAATGCTTTTACTTTGTCAATTTCATTTAGATCATTTTCGGTTATAATCATGTAATCAGCATAAACAAGAATGACAACAAAGGTGGATGCATTTGATTTAATAAACAAGGAATGATCACATTGACTTTGCACATATCCATGATTGCATAAAACACCAGTAAACTTTTCATACCGTTTTCGAGGGGCTTGTTTGAGCCCATATAAAGACTTTATTAGCTTACGCACTCGGGTTTTAGATTTAGAATAATAACCTTCTAGAGGTATCATATAGACATCCTCGGTTATACTTCCATATAAGAGTTCATTGTTTATATCAAGCTGAAATAGAGACCAGCCATGGTAACAGCCAAGGTAATGCCAGTTTTTATGGTTACCATCTTTATAACCAGAGAAAAGGTTTCATCAAAGTCTAAACCTTCCCTTTGACTGTAGCCTTTGGCTACTAACCTGGCTTTATATCTCTCTATCACCATTAGATTTGTATTTAATTTTGTAAATCCATTTGCATCCTATAGGTTTTCAACCAGGAGGTAAGTCAACAAGTTCTCAAGTTTTATTTTTGTGAAGGGCTTCCATTTCTAAATTCATTGCATGAACCCAATTTATATCTTTAACAGCTTCATTAAAACATGATGGTTCGACAGACTTATTCAAGTTCGAGACAAAACACATATTTTCTTTTGATAACCGAGAGTAATTAACAACCTTTTCTAATCCATATTTAACCTTCCCTTTGATTATGTAGTTTATCATATTTTTAGGAAGAGTGGATTGGCTAGAGGATTTTCTTGGCTTAATTAGGAGAGAGTTGGGACCCTCAGAAGAGTCAATCTCTTCATTAGTAATGCCAGAACTATCATCCAAACCACTATCTGAATTAGAAGAGGTATAAGGCAGCTGGTTTGTCAACTCAGCCTCGCCATTTACACCTTCCATTTTAGCAGGCTGCTGAGAGTTAGCAACAATTTGAGACATCACCCTCTCTTCATCATCGGAAACATTTGCACTTGAGATGCTTTCGATGTCAGTATTGTCGATAAAATTAAGATTGTCTAAGTTTTCACTAATAGTTCTAAAATAAGATTTATCATTTAGATTTTGTTTAAAAGGAAAAAAAATTCTTTATAGAATTTAACATCTCGAAAAAATAAACTGATTTTATTAACTAGACTCCAAAGTTTATAGCCTTTTTTTACATTAGAATATCCAATTAAAACACATTTTTCAGAACGACTTGAAAACTTGTCAGAATTATGAAGAACCGTACATAAACAAAGACAACCAAAACTCCTCAAGTCATTTAGAGAGGGTCTAAAGCCAAACATAACCTCACAGGGACTCTTACCTAGTAAGACATACGAAGGGGTCCTGTTTATTAAATATGCAGCAGTTAGCATACATTCAGACCAGAAATTTAAGAGAACACCTCCTTGAAACATTAAAGACCTAACAACATTGAGAAGATGTATATGCTTCATTTCCACTATACTATTTTGTTGAGGGGTATGAGTGCAAGACGTTTGGTGAAATACCCCTTTTGATTCAAGAAAGGATGTTACTTGTTTATTTACAAATTCGGATCCGTTGTCACTTCTAATAGTCTTAATAGATGTATAAAACTAAGTTTTGATTAATGAGAAAATTTTTGTTATACATTCATAGACCTCATCTTTTGTTTTTATAAGATAGACCTGGACAGACCTTGAAAAACCATCAACTATAGTTAAGAAATATTTAAAGCCTTCTTTGCTAGTGACTTTATATGGTCCCCATAAATCTAGGTGAACAATTTCACCAATTTCTTTTAAACAATGGTTACTAAGTGGAAAGGGAGCACAATGTTGCTTGGCTCTGTGACATATTTCACAAGGAGAGGAACCATTTTTATCATTAATTTCAAGAACATTTTTAGAACAGATAAGATATGATCAGAAGGGTGACCTAACCTATTATGCCACAAATTCACATTAGACAAGTTGCTGAAACAGACAGGAACATAACTTTGATCTTTGTCAAAGAAGTAAAGACCATCAAATTGATTACTACTCGCCTAGACTTTCTTTGATTTCATATCCTGAATGTAGCATGATTTTTCATTAAATATAATTTCAAGGTTGTTATCTTTAGCTAGTTTAAAAAATAGATAGAAGGTTGTGTTAGATCAAGAATAAGGCTGGTGCAATCAAAACCAAACACTTAGACTATTTTTGGTACAACTTGTAAAGGACTTCCGAAGCTAAGTATGAAACTTTCGAAGGATATGGAGTTCTTCCGAAGACAAAGTGCAGAATCAACTTCCGAAGGAAAAGCTCCAACTTCCGAAGACAAAGTCTTCTCTTCCGAAGTTCAAGACTTAGAAGAATTCAAAGACAATGACTTCCGAAGTAGAAGTCCTCAAGCCACGGAAGTAGCAGCCGCTTCCGAAGTATAAAAGGCTTCAGAAGAACTTGTTCTTCCGAAGCCAATTAACCTTCGGAATATGCTGCTATGAACCAGTGGACATAAGTATGGTCTCTGACACTCCGCTGTACAGATCTCTGATACTTCATGGCATTTTCCCAAAAGGCCATGTAGTTGAACATAATTTATTCCAATGTTCACCTTTATATGTTAGTATAAGTTGCCAACTTTAGTTGGTGACAAAAGGTAAGTCATGGACATGTCATGACTACCATATCTTAGATAAGATATTATCTCAGATACCTTAAACTATATCTTTGTAGTATCTATTTTAGTTAGAGAATTCCAACTGGTATCAAAGTATATCCGGCTGTAGATAGTAGTATATATAGTTTCTCATTGTAACTCTTGTAGTAAGCTTGTAAGAGTCTTGTAAACTTTGAGTTGAGAAGTAATATATACACGTATCTTGAAAATTATTCTCTTGTGTTTTCTTTGTGTTACTTAGTATATTATAATAAACTCTTAGAAGAACTTTGCTTCTTGAGTGTTTGCTAGTAAGTTTGAGAGAAATACTTGTGTTGAGTATAAAAACCGATCCAACAGGTTGACATAGAATTCAGGAATAACAAATACATCAGTTAACATAATATCATTTGTTAGTTTCAGATTTCCAATCTTTGTAATTTTAGCACATGTTCCATTAGGATGGCTAACAGTCATATTGTATTCTGATACATCAACACAATTAATCATGTTTTATCTGGTTTTATCATGTGTTGATTTGCCCCTGAATCAACCACCCAACCATTTTCAAAACTAGAATTAGACAGAGATGAACAACCAAATACACCTAAGGATGACTGAGTCAGACATTATTGATCTGGTAACTTACCTCCTGTACGAGGAGTGTCACCATATTTATCATTAATCAGACCAATAAGTTTAGCAATTTGCTCCTATGACAAGGTCAAAGGAGACGACGATATAGCAGCCGCTTTAGCACCAGATGAGGAGGCACCATTGAA
>BJCM01086593.1:0-11537 GCA_018326385.1 Flaveria bidentis
ATCTCCATATATATAGAGCTTTCTCTTCTTCAGTAGTTTTGAGCTTTCTCTTCAGTAGTTTTATAAAACTACTTTTCTTCTTCAGTAGTTTTATAAACTTCATCAGTACTTTATAAAGCTTCTTCAGTAGTTTATAAAGTACTCCTTAACTATCAAACAAAGTCACAATTAGTCCCTCTAGTTTAACCATGACTTTATTTAACAAAACCTCTTATGAACTCGTTCGGGTCGACAATTTAGAGAGTGCAATGGTTGGAAGTAGCACAAGGTCAACAGCTTGTCATGGAAGCTCCTGTGTATAGGGGCGCAAAAGGTGTCGCGGTCAGGGACTTACATGACTACATGCGACAGGTAATCCAGACGGGTGTTTTCATTTAGCAAGTTGCACAAACCAGTATACCTATAATCAATTACTTTTGCAATTATCTTTTTCATATTTCAATAGTTTTAATCTTCATCTTCTTAATTCAAGGTACAATTCGTGTTTCTTGCGTCCACCTTGACAGTACAAATTGTTTAATATATTGTATCCTACAAAATAAACAAATTATTTGGGAGACTCTGTTTTATATGACACGTGTTAAAACACATCTTCAGCCACCTTTTTTTTCTCTTCTACTTTATCTACATTTCTCGTATATTATTTATTTTGATTGAATTAGTAATATATTCATCACTTTTCTTTGTGGTTCTTATATTAGAATTTGTTTATAAAAGTGTTTTAATTTAGGCAAATTGGATTTTAATACAGTGTTATCGGAAATAAAAATGAAAGTTGGTATTGTTATCGTCAAATCAATAGTTTGTATTATTATCTGCAAATAAGTAATAATTTGAATTATTAAAATTTAAATTGTCTTTAATTTATATTGTTATTTTACAAACGGTTCTCCTACAGTTTCAAGCTCTAGCTAGCTTCTGTATGACGACTCTCTTCATCGTTCTTAAATTTTGTCCCGGTTGATTGGAAAAAAAAGCAAAATAAATGTAATGTTTAGATATATGGAAAGAGCCCGTTCAATTACGTATATGTAAACATAAAACCTTTTAAACCTATAGCTTAACTATAGTAGGCTAGTCCGTTTATCGATACGAAATATCAAGTATGGACGATTGCCTAAATTTCAGTCAACTTGTACTGGCATAGGCAAGTTGATCCAAATTATCAATATTATACATTTCTATCCATTCTCTTAACAATCATTTATACATCATAGGCATAATGTTGTTGAAACAAATTCAACGGATCATAAATATTCCAGAAAATTTAGTAGAATAGTATAATATATACACATGTATTTTTCGTTATTTCTAGAAAAACGATAATTTTAAGGTAATTATATACACATGCATGCATACATTATTTATTTATTTATTTAAGGATATTTATTGGACGATGTTTAATATCCTAAATAAAATATTTAACTTTTTGTAAAAAGGTGTGTGCGTATGTGTATGTAATATTATTTTATAACAAACTGAAATGATTAGCGCGTAGAAAATTTGTATGCAAGGTTAAATAATTAAGCACTAACACTAACACAATAATAATTATACAGCATATATATATATATATAAATAATTATGCAACCAATGCATATATCAATTATTATACACATTAGTATCACTCGTTTTATACGAAAAGAATATCGGGGAAAGGTTCAATAAGTATTTTAACACTAAAAAGTGCGATAAGAATTAAAATGTTGACACATGTTATTTTGATAAAATTAAGTTGGGGAATATTTGTAATGTTTTCTTTTCTCAAGTTCCATTCTTTTTAAAAATATTTCATAACTTTTACACACTATATTATTTTCATTAAAAAATTATACCATAAAAATGAGTATTTTTGAATTTTTAAAATGTTTATAGTGTTGATATAAAAAAACAAAGTTTTTTTCATGTTTATAATTCATTGTGTAATTTATTCATGTTATTGTCTAATCTTCTGAATTGATAAGGATTATACAATTACCTAATAAGAAATACACAATGAACTTGAAACATAAAAAATTTACTTTTCTCATTATTATGTTATTAAAAAATTATCACTTTAAAAATACATAACAAAATAGTCAACATTAGACACAATGGGTAACACAATAACTAACATCAGACTCGATAATTAGCAATATAGACACAATGAGCTGTTTGACGAGAATTAAACAACGACATGATCCTAATTACATAGGGAACCGAAAAACATGAAAGAGTTATATTTTCAACATTGTGTTATTTGAAAATGATCTTTCAAAAAACACAATGCATAACACAGTAATCAACATTAAACACAATGGACAACACAGTAATCAACACTAGACTCGATAATTAGCAGTAGACAAAATGAGTTGTTTGAATGAGTATTACATAATGGCATTATCAGGATTACACAATAAACTAAAAAAATAAAAAAATGCATTTCTCATTATTGTGTTATTTGAATATCATCATTTAAAAAAACAAAGTACATAACACAATTGTTAACATTACACATAATGGATAATACAATGACTAGCACTAGATCTGATAATTAATAATAAACATAATTAGCTGCTTTATAAGGATTACATAATGATCTATCAGAATTGCAAAATAAATTGAAAAACATAAATTTTTTTATATTTTTGACATTGTGTTATTTTAAAATTATCATTTTAAAAACACAATACATAACAAAATTGTTAACATTAGCCAAAATTATCTAATGAATATCACAATGACATAATATTACACAATAAGCTGACACAATGAGCTGAAATAACGTAAAAGATACTTCCTTTTTATGTATCAAAATTATAAACATTTAAAAGATTAAAAAAACGTTTGTTATTATGGTGTAATTCTTTTAAAAAATAATGTTGTATATAAAAGTTACGAACGTTTTAAAAAAAAAGTGAAACTTGAAAAAAGATTAAGACTAAAATACCCTTGTTCTATAACTTAAAATTTCAATTATTTATTATTATACCACCGAATTTTCTTAGCCCTTGTATCTAAGATCTAACAAATAATGATTTTTCCTATATCTTTTAGTTTTCTTTCCATTTGTACAATAACCCTACTCAAAATATATATCTTTTTAAGCCGATATTTACACCTCCAAACTCATTTAGACATGAAATTAAGTTTTTTTCTTTTATACATGATAATTCAATCATAATCTTGATTCCATAGATCAATGGATTACGATCCTACACACATTCGTAATAAAATCAACACCGGTAGGTTATCGCCATTTTACACCCTTAAACTCATTTCATGCGTGAAAACTATATCTTTCATATGTGATAATAAATGTGGACACTTAATCCCGTATATCATTGGCTTTACAATCCTTCACACCCTCTTTGCTAAAAATGTTCTCTCTTTTTCAAACTTCTCTGTATAGATATTACATGTTAGATCCAAATCATACTTGAGACATGAAGTAATTCAGACTTAAAGTAAACTAGGATTAGATTAAATATCCTTAAAAAAGTTATTAGACCTATCAACTAAGTTTTTTGAGGCCATATATAAATGGATACACATGAAACTATATCCATTAATTTAAACAACAAATTGCCAATAATTAGCCGCACGCTGCGACACATAAGGCAACACGTACGTGCTACGCAAGAGACATGATTAATACACTTTATAAAATTTAATACTTTCACCTATATCCCACCTATCTCATTGACTACCATTCACATGTCCCACGTTTAGTGGTGGCCGATTTCCACGTAATTCACTCTCTTTCTTCTTTTTCATCAAATGTTTGTATAATGTTTTCTTTATATTTATCTAATTATCTATTATAGTAAACCAAAAGCCATCTCTAGAGTTTCAAAAGGTGAAAATGATATATTAAGGTTGGCAGCACATAGGCTTGCATCCTGTTGGCGTAACATGGGAGGATAGTTGTTCTACAAATATATATTATTATGATTAAAGTTTAAAAAGTTATTGTTCCTACTTTGTTCTAGCGACGGCATATTTTATAAATGAAAATAGTGTACATACACTAGCAAAGACGTGACACATCACACATGACTAATTTTCTATAATAGTTAGTAGGAACGTCATTTGTCGAGACTTTGTGAGCCATTATTTACTTTTCTTGTCTTTCTTTTTACCCTATAAATAAGTTTATTTCTTCTTTCTACTTTTATAAATCCTTTTTTTTTTTTGTAAATATCATTTACTTTTGGTGCTTCTGTTTCTTCATACGATAAAAAAAGTTTATGTCTCATTTCATTTTTCAATTCCTAATATTTAGTATTTAGTTTAATATTTTTTATTCTAAAGTCATGGGTTCAAATCTAATTATTCTGTATTAGTAGCTAGTAAAAGCATTCACATAAAGTTTCTTATCTTTATTTTTATAATTACATTAAAAATCATTATATTTTCTCTCTTATTTTTAATTACATAATATTTTTTATATATCTATCATTACTTTTTTTCTCTTATTTAATTACAACCACTTTATAAAATTATTAAAAGATTTTTAAAAGATGAATAATGTTTTATTAAATTTACAGACGAGCAATAACGTTTTATTTATGCTCCAATATCCACGACTACTAATATCCATTCTATATAATTTAACGAATTCACACATAAAATTTTAAAATACCTGCTTTGTATGCACTAAGTTTAACTTTGTTTTGCTTTGGCCAATTATACTACCCCATATGGCACAGTCCTTTAATAATGATGATATTAGTTATATTTTAAAATGCATAGAGCAAAGCATACAAACATGGTATACAACTTCTTAAAACACAATGGTAAAAATATAATATTGTTAAACCTCAGCTACTATTTCTTCACTCTTCTTCCACCACCTCCATTTCTCTTTGACTGAAGACTCCACCACACCATCACAATCACCGTCTCCGCGTTTCGCCAATGGCGGAGGATTTAAGGGGCCGGAGGGGGCCGTTGCCTCTTTTTTTTATCGATAATGTTAAACTTTAGTAAGGTAATGTAAATTTTTGATCTGGTAATATAAACTTTTTATATAAATCTCGAGTTCGGCCCCCTTAAAAGAAATTAATTTTGTCCCCCGCCCCCCTTTATGAGAATATTCAAACTCCGCCATTATCACCGACTATCATCTCATCGCTGCCACCACGTGTTCTTACGTTTCATCACAGATGTTTCATCTATGCAAACGTCAGACGTTTCCGACTAGCGGCTTCGCGGGCGGCGATGACGCAATTCCGGTTGAGAAACAGTTAACTTAGTTAAGATGGGAGTGACCATTGAGAAACAAGTGAATGATATGATCTGTCATCGTGTTTCTTTTAGAATGTAAATTCATAGGGAGCTTTTGATCTTTGATTAAAGCTAACAACAATTGTTTCACAAAATGGGTTCTTTAAATTAATTATAGAATTAACTACTGTTTGATTGTTTTATTATTAGGCTTTGTGTTTGCAAGTACTGAATTTGGTTTAGGCTTTTTTGATTTTTTTTTCTTTGGGTTTTTTCTTCTATTCTTATGATTTTTGCAACTACAAAGATGCATGTGATATGAGATGAGGCAAATTAGGTGGAAACAAAGGCAAATAATGCAAAAGTTTACTCAAGCAAAGACTCTATATTCATCTAATGGTTGATGTTGATGTTGATGGTAAGTTAATTTATCATCTCTCAAAGTTAAATGCTAATCTGATGAAAATTGAAGCAAATAAACCTATTAGGCAGTATTAAGAAGTTGCTTGTGATTTTGTAGATTTAGAATGTTTTTTATACGTGGAATTTGACATAATGTTTTACAATTTGGTTACAAACAGATTGACCGTTATGTAATTTTCTTCTTTTATGGGGTATCATACTTTTGCAAAACGTGATTTCGTCCTCTTATTTACGAATATGCAAGAGGTAAAATAGATATGCATTCTAAATAAAAAAATTATTGACCATTGACGTTAAGTCAACAAAGTTATTTGTTATTTACGAAGATGCATATTTAATGATATTTTGAAAGTACTTATTACTAATAGATTATTATTAGCTACAGGAGTAAGGTATTAACACACATCTCTTACATTGAGGATGAAACGTGTAACCATCGCGTAAAGCGGGCTCTCTTTACTAGTTCCTATAAAAAGATGATGGATTTTTACGGTGAAGATGATGAAGTGGGGTTGAGAAGAAGTGGGGTAGGGTTATTTATTTTCTTTTGTTACTCTAAATATGTAAGGATAAAATATCACTTTAAGAAAATTAATTTAAAAGTTTATCCTCAGATAGTGCAAACTGCAAAGGATGTAAAGTGTTACATGCATCTTACATTAAAAAAACGTCTAGCGTAATGATTATTATATAAAATGAAAAAACCTGCAAGTTGGTATATATGTAAAGAACAATTCTCTATAAATTACTCTAAAATATATTATATTCTTAAGTTTCACATATATCTTTCCGACGTGTTTATATTTATCTATGTTTACCGGTACAAGTTGTCTTCGAACCGACCCTGGTCAAAATAGTATATAATTAATCTTTTCCATTACAGTAATATTTTTCTAAATCCCGGATACACCATTACAATGTGATTATGTCTATGTACGTATTAATCACTCTCGGCCACAATTCAAGGTTCAATATAAATTTCTTTTTGTTGTTTTTCATAACAATGTAATAGTTTTTTTTATATTATGACATATATCGTTACAACGTGCTTATTCTTGATATAAATTGAAATAGCTAAACAAAAGGACCAAATCCACTAATTTATTTTAGTTTACGCATGGTTAGAATAATAACGAGTTATATTAATATGAGGTGTGGTATATAATTATTATATGAACCAAGGTGGGAATTAGATTGAACTAGTGCATTCCAACCACATGTGTTGCGCGCGTGATGGTCAAGTCGAAACGATTTGTAGTTATATAACCATGATTTTTGAGCTCAGAACAAGTGTTTACTTGTGGTTGCTAACCGTAAACGGTAGCCATGCCAAAGCAACCGACGTCACTCTTGTTGTCTAATCATCGCCCTCGAAGTTCATCTAGTTAACAACACAGTAATGATGGCCAAGCACAATCAAACCAAATGCCAGTCTCAAATGAGGTGGTCCTCATCATCATCAACACCAAGAAATAAAGGTCATCCATCGGTGAACAACACATACCCAAATATACCATTTAACTAAAAACACAAAGTCATGCATTAGTTAGTTGTAAAATAAGCATCACGAATGCTACAACAAGAAATAGAGCACTTAAAAGAGAAACTCAAAAGCAAGTCTCAGATGAAAAGATCATCATCATCGACAAAACAAAACCATCCTCAGTCGGGCGACAACATCAAAGGGTCAACAATGATGGTCGTAGAACTACTACCGTCAGCCCTAATAGCACTACTGTCACCACTGGTCACCGTTATAGGCATAATAGCCAAACTCATCACAACTGGAAACAGGTGTAATCATGGACAACAACAGCCAACAACAAAAAAAGCACATAGGGTAGGCGAGAGAATACCATAAAAAGGAAGAAGCTTCTCAAGCACAAAAAGAACCAATCGTGAGAACCACCGCCGATCATCACTATAGCAACCAGCGACACAACCGGCAAGCCAGGGATAACCACCACAGGTGAGCTCGATGGGATTCTTGGAGGATTACCATTAAGCCCTCCAAAATGGAAATGAACATAAAACTGAAATAGACTGAGGGATAAAGAGGCGATGGTTAACCAGATAGTTGACAACAACGATCAAGTCAGCGCATGCCATCACCGGTGACATCATCCTAGAGACCCATCAATCTTTCTCAGTGAAGAACAATTGCTAGAGACACAAATAGGGGAAGGGAAGACAAAAGGGTGGTGTTGCATTGATGGATATTACAACAAGCATCACAGCTAATAACATAGAAAAAATATGTTCATCCTGTGGTACATTAATATAAAGGTAAATTGTGCATAAATCGGGTTCTAGGTTCAAAATGGTTTAGGTTGGTTAAGTATGGTTAGATCGAGTTGTTGTCTATACCGATTCGGGGTTGGAATTAGACTTTTGATGAGGGAGATGATCGATTTTGACCAATCAGTTAGATCAAGTTATACATATGAAGTCAGGACCTACTGATATACCGAAAGGAAAAAATTATGGATCTTATGACTTTTGGCCCCTTATATATTTGTTCAAGCTTTGCTACTGCTTCTTTTAAACCTAAAACATGAGTGATTAATGAAAAAAAAAGAATTCTTAGACTTTTCATAAAAATAAAAAAGAGTTCTTAGAATTTTCCTAATAAATTGGAGCTCATTTGATCTTGACCTTTGATGTTGTTAACTAATATGGGAGGAACTAGGCTAAAAAGGACATGTTGCGTAAAAAGTCTAGGAACACTTTCTAGTCGTCAGATGAATTTAATCAAGGGTCATGTTGGTGGTGGCTTTTTTGTAAATTGCATGAAATTTTAAAATCGTCACCAATAATTTAGAGGGTAGATTTGTTATTCAACGTTTGCCTTAACTAAAATCTCGTAGTGGATATAATTTATTAGTGATGAGTCACATGCTAGTTGTGCATCATATTTTTATTTATATCTGTGCGTTTTATTTTTCTTATCATTGTTAACAATAAGTATCAAATTTAACGGTGCGTATTATGAAATACCATATTTTTATCACAAAATTCCTTCATATATATTTTTACTACCGTGCGTACTATTAAAATTAATAGTGCGTCATATATTAGTTTTTTTTAATTTATACACTATGATGTTAAACAAAATCACATATGAATTGCGTTTTATTAATTTGTAAATATATATACCAAGAAGTGCATAAAGAATTTATATAATATGCTTATTGTTGTTTATTAATTGTCGTACATATTAGTGATGTGCCTAACATGTAGGAATTTGTTTGATATTAGTATAACTAAAAATCGTAATGTAGAGTATATATTAGTTTCACACTATGAGTTTTAGTTTTTTTTGCCGTTATCGGAATATCTTAAAAAATAAAATTCCAAAAATATGTTAAAAATATAACTGTGAGATAACTTCCAAAATTAAATCATGACAAATTTGCCCTTTTCTAATAAAACTTAATTGTTACTCATGTCAACCTTATACGTCTTCCTAATCTTTTTAGGTTAAATAGTCTTTTTAGAAGAACCTTATACAACTAATATAATAACCACAATCATTATGTTTATCCTTTAATTTAAGCATATGTAAAAAATGTTTAAATGTTTAAGTATTAAAAAAATCTTTGAACGTTTAATTGATGGTCAAGCTGTAAATTATATTATACGAGTAAGGTTGAAATAAAAAATATATTTTTCCTAAAAAAGATAAGAAGTAAAGAGAAGATAACATGTATTTTAGTTAAAATAAATGAAGGCCATTATGGTCATTATTATTTTTCACCTTAATTCTTACATTTTAACATCATTTTATAAATTTCTATTATAAGATACGTAGAGTGTAACAAATGTATTCACAATATATTGTAGATAATCGATTCATATTTTCGGATTATTAGATTACAAATATTATATATGTATGAGTTTGATCAAATCATTTATGAGTAGCTTACATGTTGACGTTTTGTTTGAACATAGCGTGTTTTCTACGCTGAATCAGCATGGAGCGTGTTGTTTTTACGCTGAATCAGCATGGAGCGTGCGGTTTTACGCTGAATCAGCACGAAGCGTGTTGTTTTACGTTGAATTAGCATGGAGCGTGCTGTTTTATATATGTTGAATCAGCATGAGCGTGTTGTTTTATATACGTTGAATCACCACGGAGTGTGGTGTTTTACATTGAATCAGCAAGGAGCGTGTTGTTTTACGTTGAATCAGCACGGAACGTGCTATTTTACGTTGAATCAGTACATAGCGTGCTATTTTAAGTTAAATTAGCACAAATTGTGTCATTTTACGTTATATAATCACAAAAAAGTGTTGTTTAAAGTAAAACAAAACATAGTATGATGTATTATCATAACTTTTTATTGTACTTTAAACAACACATAAATGTATGTTGTTTATATGTTGTTCTAACTGAGCAACAAAAATACCATGTGATATATTACTGTAAAACAACACATGAAGTGTTTTCTTATTTGTGAACAATGCAGAATAATATCGTTCTATCGTAAAACAATACAATTTCATAACAATGATATGTGATGTGTTAATATATAACAACATACAATGTGTTGTTTGACCCTAAAATAGCACATAACTCGTTGTCTTACCGTAAAACTACACAAAAACATATCTTACTGTAAAACAACACATAATGTTGTGTTTAATTGTAAAACAATAAAATTTTTGTAATAGAGTTGTTTTTTTGTTTTAAAAAATATAACAATACTATACTCAAATTAAAGAGAAAATAACGCTCCATTTGATGGTGCAATTTACTTTAAAATATAATGTTGTATAAAGAAGTTACAAACTTAAATAAATTATGGTATTTTGAAAAAATCAACAAAAGTGAGTTTTCCCATAATTCTTTTGGGACTAGTTTTTTTATCAAAAATTAATAGAGTTAATTACATAAATGATCCATGTGATTTATATAAAATAACAGGTTTGGGTATTAAGCAAAAAAAGTAACAAGTGTGAGTATTCATTTTTAATTTTGTAACAAGTTTGAGTATTAACACTAACAGACGTTAGATATTTTGTTAAGTTTAAGGGCATTTTAGTCTTTTCACGTTATAGGGTTATATATGTAAATTAAAGGGACTAGTTGTGTAATTAAATTAAAGTAATATATCTATATATACACATATAAACATATATACATTAAATTATATCACCTGGACAACAATAATCGCCACCACCATCCCTGACCATCTCCACCGCCACCACCGTCCCTAACCATCACCACCGCCACCATCGTCCCAGACCATCACCACCCCCATCACACCAGGCTATGAACACTGGCCCTCACAACACCAGTACCCTCACACCACCGTCACTGCCCATCACACCACCGGTACCCTCATGTGTCGTCGTCAACCGTCACCACCGGCCATCACACCACGACCATTCATCTTCATCGCCATCAACCATCATCACCTGATCCCCTTTCCCTTTTCCCCTATAAAACCCTAATCGCGACCGCCACCACAAAGACATTGCCACCGTCTCCAGTATCTCTTATCTAACAAACCCAGATCAAGCGAGGCTCCAAATCGAAGCTCCAACAGGACAAGCCACATCTGATTTCACCCTACCATCATTCATATCTTGTTTTTAGGTGGGTTTTGGTGATTATTTTAAGGTTTTTAATGGTCGATGGTGATAGGAGTCATCGGTGGTGTTCAGGCAACAGTGATTGTAGTGGCGACTGGTGGCCGTCGTTGGTGGGAGTCGATGGTAGTAGTGGGGGTTAGCGATGGTGGTGGTGAGATGATTTTTAGGCGTCAGTGACAGTGGCGGCAGTTGGTGGTTGTCGTTGGTCGTGGTGGTGGGGTCGTTGGTGGTGGTGGGGGTCGTCGGTGGTGGTGGGGGTCGACGGTGGTGGTGGGGTTGACGGTGATGGACTGATGGTGGTGAGATCT
>BJCM01086595.1:0-24238 GCA_018326385.1 Flaveria bidentis
TATTTTAATATAATATATGTATAAAGTTATATATACGTACTTGTTTAAGAGATAAAACAATTATACTATTTTTAGCTCTATTATCTAAATAGTTTCATTTTTAAATATTTGTTTTAGATTTTCATATAAAAAATTATTGTATATTAAAAACTAAAGTTTCTAATTATTCTAGTTGTTTTAATAAGACTGCTTTTAGAAAATTCTATATTTTTTATTAGTATTAAAAAAAGTTGATTTAACATATTTTATTTCAAAAGCTTCAATATTTCAGAACAGATATGAATTTTAACTTTCTTAATAAAATTTATTTAAAAAAAAGTTTGATTTTTAAAAAATATAGATGAAAGAAAAATATGTATCAATTGACCAAATTAATTTTTACGAAGAGAGAAATTATTTGAATGTTAAAATTACTTTAATACCAATTTGGAGGGAAAATAATGTGAGAATTTTAGAAAGAATAACAAACGTCAAAAAGTTGGTTTAAGAAGATAACAAATGGTAAAAAAAACTTATTTTATTAGTATTTATATATTATTATCATCAATATTGTTATTATTTAGAAAATATATTACAATATGTATCCTCGCATGTGGCTGGGTTTTCCATGCCGGGTCTTTAGAAAATGAAAATTAATAAGAACTAAATTTAAACTTCCCATGTTGCGACGGATACATAAAACCATGTTAAATAACATCAATGTCACATTAACGCTAACGACCACCAACATTGAAGTTGTGGTGTGTTAGTATGAAGAACTTAAACGAAAACGTAAAACATAGAAAAATATAACTAAATCGATCGAAGATCCTCGTAGTGACGAACCTGTAAAAAACGAAAAATAGACGTAAAAATACTCAACCACACACGCACATTATGTCGTATTAACTCACAAAATTTAGAAAAAACATAAAACAAAACATAAAAATATTAAATCACACATGCATGTTGTATTATGTTAACTTTAAAAAATTAAAACAAAAATTTTCTGTAATAAAAAATATAGGAAAACAAAGTTGAAAAATATAGAAGTTCTAAGATTAAATTGCAAAAAAAAGAAGAGTTTTGAATTAAAGAAAAAAAATAAAATCTAAAAAGTTACATTATAAAAAATGAAAACTTTTATGTTAAAATGAAAAATTATTTTTTTTAAAACCTCCTATTCATAAGATAGACACCGTTGTACATAAAAATATTAATAGTTAGTATTGTATTAATGGTAACTTTCAACTTTTTTTATTCAGTAATTCGATTTTAATATAAAAATTAAAACGTTATAAAAAACCGCCTATATAAATTCCCCTTCAACGGAGTCATAGTACCACCCAAAAGTCATGGTGGTATTCGTAGAGAGAGAAAGTTACATCTCTGTTTCTCATGGTGCTATTAATCGATAACAGTGAAGAATTTCATCGGTTTTCGTTGATGCTTTAGCTGTAATCCACTCTTCCTTCGTTAAAATCGCTGCAGGAGTTCGAATCATTGAATCAACAGCTTTTTTAACGCTTTATTTCTCTGTAAAGTTCATCCCCAGACGAAGAAGAAGGTGAAATGATGCAGATGAACGTGAGACCTTGTTTGGACGAATTCGAGAAGCTTCTTGTTCGAATGAACACTCCGAGGTCAGTATCTCCATTGTTTGATCTTCAATTTTAAGGGGTTTAGGTTTCTGATTGGTCGGTAATGCAATGTTGACTTCAAAATTTGAATTTTCTTTCACGTTTTGCTTTCGTCTCACTGGTCTCAATCAACTTTTATGGTACGTCGCAGGGTCATGATCGATAATGCTGGTTGTGTAAACGCAACCCTCGTCATGGTACGTTTGATTAATTAATAAATTTTATCATAACATCAATGTTAATATCATAGTTTGACTAATTAAATCTTAATAATCTAAAGATTGATAGTATGAGGAAAGATGGAATTCTTCTGGAAGCGGTTCAAGTTCTTACAGATCTAAATCTTTTAATTAAGAAAGGTTATGTTTCTTCTGATGGAAGATGGAATATGGATGGTAAGATTATATTTTTTTGTATGTTTTGTGCTTTTACTTTCATTTTCTACTGATTAATTAACAGGTGTTAGTTTTTTGTATTATCCACAGTATTCCATGTGACTAATTTGGATGGAAACAAATTGACAGATGACAGCATCATTAACTGCATTCAACATGTAATTTCCATCTTTGAAACCTGTTTAATGACTTCTTACAACAATCTTTTACCCAATTTGTGTGAATTTTATTATATTTTTTGCTTTGTGTTCTGTATTAACTATGTTTCATTGTATTTACAGTCACTTGGTACCATTCATCACACAATATCCAACTCCATTGATGGTATGACAGCAATCGAGCTAACTGGTACCGACAGAGTTGGGCTTTTATCCGATGTTTTTGCAGTCCTTGCTGATCTCAAGTGTGATGTGGTGGAATCTAAAGTATGGACTCACAATGGGCGGATTGTTTCTCTAATTTACTTGAAAGATTGTGAATCCGGATGCCCGATTGATGATTCTCAGAAACTTGAGAGCATAGAAGCTCGGTTACGGAACGTGCTAAAAGGGGATAATGATATCAGAAGTGCAAAAACTTCAGTTTCTATGGCTGTCACTCACACAGAGAGACGGCTTCACCAGATGATGTTTGCAGATCGAGATTACGAGAGATCTTTGATTAGTAAAACTAATGGTGATTATTCTACGGCTGTATCGGTTCAGAACTGTTTAGAAAAATGGTATACTGTTGTTAACATCCAGTGCAAAGATCGACCCAAGCTTTTATTTGATGTTGTTTTCACCCTAACAGATTTGCAATACACAGTCTTTCATGCCACGATTGATACTACAACGAACGGAGCGTATCTGGTACGTTTTCATATCATTTTAGCGTTAAATATGGCAAGATTTCATGCATCTGTAACGGGTTATTGTTTAATTTACTAAAGTTTTAATCTTTTCTATGATGCAGGAATTCTTTATCAGACATACAGATGGGACACCAATAAGTTCAGAAGCCGAAAAGCAGCGAGTGACTCTGTGCTTGATAGCCGCCATTGAGAGAAGGGCGTCCGAAGGTGTAAGGCTGGAGCTATGCAAGAAAGATAAACCAGGACTGTTAGCCGAAGTGACACGAATATTCAGAGAATACGCCCTAAACGTCACACGAGCTGAAATATCCACAACAATGGGTAAAGCTGAAAACATATTCTATGTAACGGATGCCCTTGGAAAGCATGTGGATTCAGAAACCATCGAATCAGTTCGACGTAGAGTCGGGTTAGATTGCTTGAGAGTCAAGGAATTACCATCACCGTATAAAAATGAAAAGGCAGAGAATGAAGAAGGTGGGGCAGTGTTGTTAGCACTTGGAAGCTTATTGAGAAAAAACCTTTACAACTTAGGGTTGATAAAGTCTTAAGGGGAAATTAAAAGCATATTAATAGTTTGCTTGAAGAAGAAGATTTGTTTGTACATAAAATATTGGTGAGTTAGTTGATGGTTGGTATTAAGTAGGTAATATACAGAGACAGAAAGGCAAGTGCATTTAGTTTGGGTGGCGGTGGTAATTATTTAGGTAGATGATGATGGATCCATTTGTTCCCCACATAGATATAGTTGGCAATTGCTAGTTTGTATATAAACGTGTTTTATAAGTATTAGTGCTATAATAGATAATGATGGATTTGTTTATGTTGTTCTTACTTTTTATTGATTTTAATATCATATATACCCTTTCCACTTGGGTAATTTTTACTCTATATTATAGTTAGGATAGTTACAAGTATTTGCATGAACGATGGACATTTGGACAACTAGGGGAGTATCTTACATGGAAAGAAATATAATAAAGCAACTGATATATTAGGTAGTTGAACAAAATAAAATAGAGAACAATTTAATGTATCTTAAATGGGCTACATGCATAAACTTTTGGGTTATATATCATGCATAGAATATAAAAGTATAATTTTATTAAAGTTGATTTAAAAAAACAGCCAACATATCCAAGTATGGACAATGGTCACGCCTAGATACATGGGTTTCACTTGAAGCTCGAAGATATCACTCTACAAATACCACCGTTTTTCAGACCAAGGATCCTCAAAAGGGTGAGCATGTTCATGGACGACAACAAACATAAAATCATCCGCATACACAACATGAGAAATTGTTGAACCGTTATTAAGAAATAAGTCTCCCTTATAAATGTCTCTTTCTGTTGTCGCGAGCATGATCATGTTTACACCTTCCATGAAAATAAGAGAAGGCGATAATGAATCACATTGTCTCACTCCTCTCTTGAAAATAACATCTTTGGTCGGTGTCTTGATGACATGTTCGACTAGAACCAAGGTAATCTGATACGAACCCAGATCTGTAACACATAAGATTTGGACCCCACTTCTTGACCCGAGAACAAATCAACCTTAATTTAGGAAGTGGGACCATGAGGGTAGAAACCAAACCACGAAGTCAAGAGATGGGAATAACTGCTCCCACTCTTTATGAGTTTAAATATCATTGTTTCATGTTGTATAGGTTGTCTTTTGTTTAGATTAAATATTCTGTCAAGAGTTTAGGAGATTCCCCATCTCGAATTGGGTTTTACTTTTGTTCTTGTAATCTGTTTTTCACTGAATCATAACATCGAACTGGTTAGACTCTATCATAATCCCTGACGCAAGCTTTGTCAAAATTACACTTTGAAGAACATGTATTTCATGCTGCCTTTTTTGCCAAAACTTAATGAATGATGTGCCCATCAAAGATACTCCTTTCTAGATAACTTGAGTACTCGCAACTTATGATTGTAGAAATCACCTTCTTTAACCGAAACCCAAGGATTTTGGGTATCACTTCATACATGCATCCAACAAGACTACTTGGGTGAAAGTCTATAAGCGACGAAAGATCTCACTTTTAGACGAAGGATCACACAAGACGATGGTCGGGGAACACGACAGACGATTACTGCTGGAGGTCGAAAGCAAGCCTTGTCCAGCAGGAGTTGTACCATCCCAGAACAAGGATGGCCTCCAATTGACTCACCCTGGTCAACTTCAAGGTGTGATACCACTTTCACACATGTGAACATAAAGTTCTCAGCAACCACCAGTTGGCATGAGTCAAATGTATGGACGTTAATGTGCTGTGATGGTGGTAGGTGTCAAAGAAAACATGGGACCAAAAACATTGAATAACTGGTTTAAGATTTGGGAAATTAGTTACGCTTATAAGTTTGTTTTCTACCCGAGTGTCTGCAGCTGCTGTAAGGTTATATGTACCTAGTTTAGACAAAGATGGATTGCACCATTTGGCACGTGGAAATGATCCTTCATATGGCATCTTCTACAGTACCTAGTTCCATCAGTCTACTAGTCCATCGATGCACAAATGAAGTATACATGTAACAACTAACAAGCAACTATACTGTTTTATCTATCTATGCTTGAATAAAGTTTTTTTATGGTTGCAACACTTGCATGGGTAGATATGTGTGTGGAGAATGGGAGAGATTTCTAAGTTTTTTCAATGGCAAAAGGGTAATTTAATACGGGCTATTTTAATATAAATTTAATGAATACCGAGTGGTATGGATCATGAAATATTTTTTTGGATATTTACGATATTAGAAAGGCCGTTACTCTCTGGTCAGGGGTTGACTACTATATAATGCTAGCAGCTATAGGCATAATCAGTGCCGGAAATACACAGGCCTCACTTGGAGCTACCCAACTCCAAACCCACAAGTATGACCTTCCATTGACTTTTACCCCAGTCAACCTCAATAAACAAATAACCCATCAGGTGTAACGAGTAAAATATTTGGAAGCTGAAATGCTACAAAACTATGAAATAATGGACAACAAAGAAACTGATGTTCTATTCAACTCAAATGAAGTTCTTGACAGTTTTATGATACTTTTCTGTTGACTAATATAAATACTAAAATACCACAAAGCACAAAAAATGTGAAATAAGAGGCCATAAAAACATAGAGAGTTTCTAATGACAAGTAGACTAACCAAGACCTGTACCAGCTTCTTTCCGAGGTGCATCAGCTTTTATACGGGGAGGTCTAACGATTCGGTCAATGAGTCCATATTCCAAAGCTTCCTGGGCATTGAACCGCTTAATCCGACTTAAGTCCTTGTGAACCTGCACATTATGGTTTGTGAGATATGGCCAAGCCTAACATATCAAAAACCTTATATGCGGGAGTGTTTGGATGAGGATATGAAACTAATTATCTGATTATTCTAACAGAAGTAGTAATAATTAATCTTTAGTGTTGAATAGAGTCATAAAGTGATTCTAGTTTCTTATTGCATTTGAAAAAGTTAGAATCTTGGAAATTTAGAATTATATAAGTTAACTATAAAGACTAATATAATTTATAAATATGTTACTTTATTAGACAAAAACTAAAAT
The DNA here is from genome assembly GCA_018326385.1 of Flaveria bidentis. Taxonomy (NCBI): domain Eukaryota; kingdom Viridiplantae; phylum Streptophyta; class Magnoliopsida; order Asterales; family Asteraceae; genus Flaveria; species Flaveria bidentis. Next base: position 6,433 of record BJCM01086595.1, read on the forward strand.
GACATATTTAAAATTTAATCATTCTATCATAGATCACCTAATATAATGATTTCTGGAACATTATCTCTATTTCAAAAATCAGAAACAACTCCAAACAACGTATCGTGGAACAAACTATATCATAGGTGCTTATCTGACCCTACTAACTCAAAATCACATGATCAGTTTCCAATTACACTTTTAAACACCCCCTTAAAAATGTGTTAGTGAAATTTTATATGATATACCTGCTCCACCGGTTGACCAGTCTTTTGAGCCAACTCCTTGAAAAGATAATCTCTGATTCTTAAAAGCTCATTCGCCTCATTTTGAATATCATCAGCCTGAAGATCATTTGGCTCAGAAAATTACAAGATTGGAAATAATTGTAAGCTTTACTTCACAAGATTGTATGTTCAAACCTGACCACGAGCTGCTCCAGCTGGTGACTCTAAAGCAATTCTTGAAAGAGGCATTGCGAATCGTTGACCCTTTACAATTCAAGATAATTAAAAAATAGATCAAGAACACATTGCTAATTAATATACAATACAACCCACACAATGTAAGGATAGCAGTATAACACAACAATCTCAATGTAATGTGTTATGTTCATGAAAATGGATTCAAATTTACCTTTTCTCCGGCTGCAAGAAGAAAGCCAGCCAGATTATAGGCATAACCCACACAATGGGTGCCGATTGGACTTTGCAAGCTTTGCATTGTGTCATAAATAGCCATGCTTGGAGTAAGCTGCAAAAGTAACATAGAAAATTCAATACACACACACACTTTCCAAAGGGACTACGATGAGAAAGAACTCACATCTCCGCCGGGGCCATTAATGTACATATACATTCTTTTGGAATTATCAACACTGTCAAGGTATAACATCGTTGCCAATATTTGGTTACTGAATTCTTCATCTATGTTTTGCCCAATAAAGATAACACGTTCACGATACTGCATCAAAATTGATTAAATATATAGAAGTAAATGTCAGCTATTTTCTGATTAACTCCACAAATAAAAATCATGTATACTCACAAGGGCATTCCACAAATCAACCCACTGCCAGGTTCCTTCACCAGGAACCCTATAGGGTACTCTTGGTGTCCCTATTGGCATCATTGTAATACGTCCACGTGCTGGCTTAATGCCAATCCTGAATATAGAGGTTAAAGAATACAAAAAACTCAGGTCACTTATATGTGTAGATTATAACAATTGAAGGTGTATTTTCATGAGTAATAGTGCAATGCTAATATGATATAAGCACGAAAACGTTTTAATAAACATAGTTTAGACAGTGAAATCAAAGTATTACCAACAGCATACATGAAATGCAATAACTAATGAAAGCTTGAAATTAGGTCAAGAAGAAGTAGCAATGTAGCATACTGAAGCCCAACAGTTATATTTAATGAAGTTAATATTAAGTCTTAAAATACACATTTGACAAAACTACACTCTGATTCAATTGTTTGATATACAAATCCAAAGTGCATACGAGATTTGGTTTATTGTCATACAATAGAAACATTTGAATTGAACATAGATTCATATATAAGAATGTAAATACTGAAAATCATAGATTATTTCATCCTGCTATTGTTTTGCGTTTATAGAATATTATTAGAATACACACCTGGGCTCAATACTTTTGTGAATCTTCTTGTGCAATTCAGCACTCAAATTAGGTCTCGAAATCCCATAAGAATCTGTCAGGAAAAAAGGGGAAACCTTTAGCAAACAAGTGTAACAAAGATACGAAGATAATAGATAGTATCGATAAAGAATCTGACTATAAGATTGAAGCCTTAATCCAACGAAAACCTTATCCTCGAAGCTGTCGATTAAACAAAACGATAGAGTTAATTGAAAGCTTTTGTGTCAATTCATCCCAATAATCAAGTGTCGATGAGAAGGCTGACCTGAGTGAAGGCTGAGGGGGATGCAGATATGAAGAACAAGTGATGGAATTCAGAGAGACCGCCATTGTTGCAAATTCCACAAGGTAAGACGAAGATTATGCAAAAGGGGCAATTTTTGTGTTGAAAGAAAGATACGGGTCGGGTTCTTTCGTAACCGGGAAAAAATGGAGCACAAAATTTAGGTTGCCACTTTTTAGTTTTTTTTATCTTATTTATTTATTTTTTTAATTTTTTTAAGATTGATTGGATTATTCAAATGCGAAACTTTTGGTACTAACACGTCTCTAAAGAAAGCTTAATCCATTTATTCTCATCACATACAAAGAAATTTATTTTATGTGAAAAACTTTTTACCCAACTTAACATTATTCCATTGTTTTTATTTTAGGTGAGAATTAAATCCAATAATTTTTTTTTATTTTAATAAAGTCCAGCCAATATAGTAGGAGATTTGGTTTATTGTCATACAATGTTAAATACCACTTGATGTGTATACATTTTTGTTTGAATTAGACTAGCCGCCTTAATAGTCGATTGATATTGCTAGTAATTGGTTGTTTAAATGGAGACATTTTAAATTAATACCGTTGATTACGACTCGTATTGAATTTATCCATATAATATATATAATACTAGGTTAGTTAATTGTGTGTTAAAAGGGTTGATAAAAAAAAAAAATAACACTTTTAAACTTAAACTTATAGTATGATATTAGATGTAAAACAAATAAATTAAAATATGAAAGTTATCTCAATAGTTTTGGTATATGATAAATTAAAATATAGTTTTGGTATATGATAAATGATAAAATATGAAAGTTATCTCAAAATTTCTTTCAAATTTTATATTTTTATTAGATTTATTATTAATGTAATATGCGCTGTTTATAAATCTAATAAAAATATAAAATTTGAAAGAAATATACAATATTAAAACAAACACTAATGAAATGTAAAACAAATGTTTATAAAGATCCATTTTTATGTGTAGACAATATTTGAAATTTTATTTTATGATTTGTACGTCTTTATCTAAAATTTGTAAAATCAATTAATACTTTATATATATTAGTCTGAGTTATGCAATATATGGAAATGGTTTTAAGGTTATATTATAATAAATTAAAATTTAAAAATTAAGATTTTCAAAATGAATATAATGAAGACATGTGATAAAGTTTACGTGGCGCCTAGGTGTACAACCTAGTTAAGCGTCATGTGAACAGGAGTTATTCTTTTATTATATGTTATAGATTATCGATTATAGATATGTTTTTAATACGTATTTTAACTAATTTGATTCCTCTTCATTAATTTTGTTTGTTAACTTTGTAAAAGAAAAAAAACACTATTTGTGATTTCTTTAAATTATTTTCTTAAGGTTTTAGAACTAATGTTACATTTTTTTAATATCATAGTTATTTTAATCTATGGTATCATATTTTTCTACTCTTATTCTATGTACCTGATAATGTTAACATCACCGTCATAATACTATGTTATGGAATAGAAAAGTTGGAGACAGTTACTATATAAAAGTATTTTTTTTTTTTGCGAATAGTACGAAGTTTGGCGGGAGAATTATCACGCAATAACATGTAATAATTGCACAAGTCGGATTACACTCATGTGTATTATCACGCAGAGATGAAATAGTGACGTAAAAATACCTTTTTATGTAATAATTTAACTTTTTTATTATAATTACATCTCTAAAAAAGTTATATTTCTGTACAATTAATCTTTACAGTTGCGTTACAATTTCATTCATAACATGCACTCTTGCATGATAAAACATTGTTCGGTTCGTGTGAAAAAAATCATTTTGTATGGTAGAACATTTTTTGAGAAAAGTTTTATACATAATATTCCTTTAACGAGGAGTCACAAGACCACTATGTTGACCACTTGGCTCCTTCTACCTCCCTCCCAATATTTTAACCGAAACAAACTGACAACTTCCCCTCTTCCCGTCGCCACCGATCCAAACATCTCCACCGTCGCAAATGCTGCCCTACGCCACCGTGCAAGAAGCCCAAACCGCCATCGGCCGATCTCTCACCGCCGCTGAAACCCTATGGTTCAACCACACAGCCAACACCTCCGATTACATCCTCTACTGCTACAACATTCTCTTCCTCTTCGTCATATTCACCACCGTACCTCTCTTCTACCTCCTTATTGAACTCATCTTTCACGATTACGTTGCTCCTTACAAAATTCAACCTAAGGTTAAGCTTTCAGTGAGTGATTACTTCAAATGCTACTTCGATGTAATGCGCATGTTCGTCCTCGTCGTTGGACCTCTGCAGCTCGTCTCTTATCCTTCGATTAAGGTACGATTTCTCGCAGTCTGATTTCAGTAGTGATCTGTGATTTTTACTGCTTCAATCTCACTTTGAATTGATCTCTGATCTTCAATTTTTGAACCTAGTGTAAGTGACATTTGTTATTCATATTTTTGTATTTCTCTTAAATCAGATTCAATTGATGCTTAGAAATTGCTTAGAGAAAAGGAAATGTAGTGATATTATAGCTTATAAGGTATAACTTATAACCTCTTTTGTGTTTGTTGTTGGGGATGACTGGATGAGTGTGGTTGTAGTTTGAAAATAGAAGGAATTGTGTATGTCAAATCACTTACAAAATTTGCAGTGTTCTTATTGATTGTCATTGGTGTTGTAGATGATTGGTGTTAGGACAAGCCTGCCTTTACCGTCGTTGATGGAGGTTATATCTCAATTGGTTGTCTACTTTCTTATTGAGGACTATACTAACTACTGGATCCATAGACTTTTTCATTCTAAGTGGGGATATGAAAAGATTCATAAGGTTCATCATGAATACGCAGCGCCTATAGGGTTTGCAGCACCGTATGCGCATTGGGCGGAGGTCTTGATACTTGGGATCCCGTCATTTCTGGGTCCTGCGATTGTTCCAGGCCACATGATTACATTCTGGTTGTGGATTGCTCTGAGGCAGATTGAGGCCATTGAGACTCACAGTGGGTAAGTCACTTATGTTTTGGGAAGTAAACCAACCTTCTAGCATTGCTTTTTCATTGTGTGTGAAAAATGTTCTTTTCATTCTTTAGCTTATTTTACCAAATGATGCTTAACAATGTATTGCCTGATTGCTAATAGTGTGCTTAGTAGTATTAAATAAACTATTGGTGTTAATGAAAATGATCATGGTATTTTTTCTTTTTTCTCCCCTTAATTGCCTTTGTGTTATTAAAACTCACTACTTTTCTGGTTTTTATCTTTCCCTTGTGCTTAGGTTGACTCTCCTTTTTCTTTATTTTTATCTGAATAATTCTATTGCTTAATGGTTCACATTTGTTAAAATATTATGATAATGAGCTTAACATGAAATTACAAGCTTCTTAAGTTATTATGTGGTATAATAATTGAACTTTATTAGTACCCTACATTAATTGTCCATGATTTTTTAGAAAAGTAACTTTATATGTGAAACTGTAAATTTCTTCTGGTGCTTTTTGCTAATTTCAGTTGGGGTATCTTGAGACTAGTGCTAATCATGCAGAAAAACTTCGAGAAAATGTCGACCATGAAACATAGAATCAGCTCTTTGCATCATTTATGATTTCCATAATAAAATTAGACATGAAGACTGTGATTGAAGGCCTACTTTTTTTGTTCCAAGTAGAAAAGGAGATGGGGACCTGGTACATGTACAATGAATTAATATGGCATAAGCAAAATACACTAGTTTTCTTAAATTTATGATGTCACGCGTGCTCTTCAATTTTTCCTAGAATATATGATATCACGCGTGCTCTTCAATTTTTCCTAGTGTACAAATGACCATGCTCCTGGTTATATTCTTTCATAGTCATGGTATACTTTCATGGTAATGAATGTGGTCCTAGAACTTTAGACTCTTTATTGACCTAATTAAACAAATACTCCTACAGAATACTCTCTGCTAGAGTGCTAGTCAGGAATCATCACTCTGAATCAGGTTGATCTTTAGTGCTTTTTGCATTTTAGCAAGTCTAATAATTAGTTAGAAGAAAGTGGCAAATATGATGGCTTGAAAAAACGATTGTTTTATGAACCATCATCTTTCACCATCTATGTTATTAAACAAAAACTTAAATCAAAAAAAAAAAACTGAAACATGAAAATAAATACAGTATATCAGTCATCTACCGCAGTTTGTAACACACTTTATATTTTCATGTTTCTTGATCGAGTTCACATCATGTCGAATTTGCTTTTTACCAGTATAATCTAAAATAAATTAATTCAAGTTTACTTGTTTTGGTCTTACCTAAGCCGTTGGGTTTTTCTTATCAAGTATATAGATTCCATAAAGCCTGTATTTCTTACGCATATGTCTTGAGTTATGGCAGTTATGATTTTCCATGGACAATAACAAAATATATCCCTTTTTACGGTGGTGCGGATTACCATGACTATCACCATTACGTTGGAGGCCAAAGCCAAAGCAACTTTGCATCCGTCTTCACTTACTGTGACTACATATATGGAACAGACAAGGTGGTTACACTACATTAACTATTAACGGAACCTTTACTTTCTGTTATCCCTTTTATCATCGTGAGATAATACTGTGTTTGTTTTCTTATCTCACCAGGGCTACAGGTATCATAAGAGACTCCTGCAACAGGTATTCATACAACAAACACATAAATCTATTTTAATTGTTGATAATTGTATGCTGAATTCTGATCATGATCTAATATAGATACGAGATGACTCAAAAAGCAATGGTGGATCAAATGCTTCCGGGCCAGGTACCAAAATGGAGTGATTGACATGACCACCGAGAACAATCCAGTTTGCATTTTCAGAAACTTTAGCTTTATTGTAGTGTGACCATACATGTCATTTAACTCTTTATGATATCTCATGTCATGGATATTTTATGTTTAGCTGTTTGAATTTAATTTCGCACGACAATGAGTCTGTGCATGACATGCTTGTATGCAATGCTTCACTGGTTATCTCTATGTGTTACAAGGTATAGTTAATGTGATCATTTACATGATAAGAATCTCGCTTTGGGTATTTTGTTCCCAGGCATTATTATACAAGTCCCTAAGAGGACATTTTGATAGTTAAATGACTGGTACTTCTAAGCTAAATGGTTGTAAATTAAAATTGCTAGAAGGTTGTCCGCGTAATACGGCGGGACAACATTTACATTCAACACGAGTTTCTAATATTTGTTATTCTTATAGCAATTTTACAAAAGTTTATTATATTTTTTCTAAGCTAAAATTTAAAACACCAAATAAATGGATTATGTATGACGACTTGTAAAACGTTTAAAAAACACACATTTACGATTGTAGTATCAAATTTTTTTTAAACATGATAGATTGATATAACATAAATCTTAAACAAATTAAGTTTTTTTGGTTTATGGGTAGATAATGTAAAATTTTATGTAATTTATAGTAACTATAAGGTTATTATGTAACTAATTGTACGAGGTAATTTGTAAATAATGCTATAAATACTATTTTCCTCTTAAAATGATTGTATTTTATGCATTGAATGAGCTAAGTGTTCTTAATTTTATGATATCTTAAAATACCACTCTCCTGGAGACCAGCTCTGCCTGCTCCTCCTCCCTCCGGTGGACCAGCTCTGCCTTCGTCACCTTCGGCATCGGAATCGAAACTCTATTCGCCTTCTTGTCCACCTTCTTCATCGACTTCTCGATCTCCTTCTCCTGGAGACCACTCGCTGGAGACCCAATCTCCACCATCGTCGCCGAGTTGTGGAGGGTTGTGAAGGCTGGGTCAACATCTTTGATTTTCAGGTCTGGGTCAGCAATGAGACTCGGTTTAGCTAGTCATTTTCCCGAAATCAAACGGGCTGACCCGTTGACAAACAGCCCCTAAGAGCATTCATAATTATTTTTATATGAGTGTGTGTCATATATTTTTAGGGATGGTTGTTAGTGGTTGTGAGTAAAGGAGATGAAATAATTATGAAGGAGAGGGGATATTTGGGGAATATGGGGAATCATGATATAATTCTCATAAATTTTTTAATTTTTTTTAAAAATGTGAATGAAGGAGTGAGAAAATGTAATGATAAAAATATTAAAGTAAATATGAATAAGAGATTGAGGAAGTTAGTATGAATGATAAAGCTAAGCATGCCATTTATTCTTTGCGAAAGCAAAACGACGGTTTTTGTAATTGAAATTTGAAAGGTGATTTTTAATCGAGCCAGCATTTTGGGCCAGTTGAGACTTGAGTGTTACGCAGTTCTTTATTCCAAAGTCCAAACCCAAATGACTTACTGATTATCTTGCCTATAAGGCTATAAATCTATTATCTATAATTGATCGATTGGGCCAAGAAACTACTGGGTTTTTGCTGATTAAAATTGATTTTACTTACGAAATTCAACTATGCATTGAAGTAGCTTTCCCATAATTTTATTTCCTAATCAAATCTTGAGATTTATTTTGAACAGAAAAAATATGTATCTAAATAACTTAATCATTAAAATGAACAAATTATCGTAACTAAAAGGTCACAATCAAATTTATCATCTCCTTTACTATTAAACTATAAAATTGTAGAAATCCATGTAAGCTAATAATTCAATTCTACTCCTTCATAACTTATCATTTATAGCCTACGATGTGATATGAAACATATAAAGTTAACTAAATCAATATAAATATAAGTGTGGAAGGGGTGGGCTTCGGGTAGGGAATTGGCTTCTATCGGATTTAGTGGCTACGTAGGAATCAACATCAGGTATTAGAACCTAACCAAGCCGCACAAGAGCACGTACATTTTTATCTAGTGTTAAAAGTTTAGGTAGTTTTTGGCCTTTGGGGTTCTTTGGTTCCTTCCCTTTAGAATAGTTTAAAATAGTTTTAAGTAAAAACAATATAGTAATTTATAATTATAGTATTACTTGGGTAGTTTTAGTTCTTTGACCTTAAACACAATGAAGCATGATGACCTGGACTATATAAGTTGACTACGGAGGGGCATAAGGTTTAAAGCTATACTGCATATATTCTTCACCTCTTTCTCCTTTCTCAAAAGTCACCAACGGAGAGCGGGAGAGGGTTTTGTTGAAGGGAACATGAAGATTACGTATAGGTTTCGTATCTTAAATTAATTTGTTTTATTTGAAATCTTGTAATATTAGAATTCGATTTGTATTGTATATATTTTTATTTTATTTTGTCAATTGTAAATTATTTGTATAAATTTCGTAAAAGGCAAAATTCTAATTTTGAACATTTTAAATTTTCTCAAAACGCAAAAAAGCTATACGCCACGTAGGGTGTAGGGTTATATGTGACGTACTATACGTGGCGTATAGCACTATACGTGGCGTATAGCACTATACGTGGCGTATAGCACTATACGTGGCGTATAGCACTATACGTGGCGTATAGCACTATACGCAATGTATAGCTTGGATGAGGGAGGAGGACGAGGGTGGGTTGGTGGGTTAGTGTCATACGACATAGCTATATGCAAGGCTATACGTGAGACATTGTACGCTATACGTGACATATAGCACTATACATGACATATAGCTTTGATTAGATATGTGGGTTTGAGAAACCTATACGTGATGTATAAGACTGGGGTGATTTGGGTTAGTATCATACGACAGACCTATACGTGGGCTCGGATAAGGTTATACGACACGACTATATGCAACGTATAGTGTTATACGCGGCGTCTAGCTTATATTATTATTTTCTTTTCATTTCGTATATTCATTTTGTTGTGCAGATATGTCACCCGATTCAGAGGTCCAGGCTGACGTCGTTGACGCTATTGCCGAGCATATGTGGTTACAGTTTGAGGCTGATAGTATCAAGCACGTTAAGTGATCAAAGTGTGTATGGATGAAATTTGGCCATCAAAAGGCCGTCGATTGGGAGGTGATGGCAAAGCTCGGTGAGCGAGGCATACTTGCTACTATTATAGGAGACAATATGTCATGGAGCCACATTTTTTAGATTGCATTTTTTCCGTCTTACAAGGAGATGACGATGGAGTTTTTGTCTATGTTTACTTATATTCGTCCTCAAGAGATGGAGGAGGATGACGAACATCCCGAGATTTCATTCGGGTTACGTGAAAATGCAAATCAGGTGTCGACAGAGCATTTTAGTGTTATCTCGTGACTTTACTTCGAGTTAGACAGTTACCCTTATGTTCACAAAGGGAGGTACTAAGGTGAAGAAGAGTAGGTTAAGAGAGTGGTGGCCTTAGATTGCTAGCGATGCGTTTTAGAAGACTAAGAGTAAGATCACCGGTATTAAAGAGCCTCTTAGTAATATAGGATGATTGTTACATCCATCACGGGACATGAAAAGAGTCGGGAGTGGTGCAATATTCCCGACTTATTCTACTTATATTGTTTTCTCAACGAGATCACATGCAACCTTACAAGATATCTGGTGGAGTATTTTGTGTCGTGTTATCATTGGTGGGAGTGAGGGGCGGTGTACGATGGCACAAGCACGTATATCATGTTGATTACTCGAGTGTTGGTTATCTTCCTCGACATCTTGTTGAATTATCTCCATTGATTGAGCTGGTGAGACTAGATCATCGAACGTTGTCCGACATTTCTGTTTGGCATGTGTATTATACAACAGTTTTCGCGCGTATGATTCTCTTTTCGACTCAACTAGATCTAAAAATCAGTGCCCGTTCAACAAATCGGCGTTGATGATCCACATCAACAACTAAATCAGCCGCCGCATGAGCAACCACCGCTCTATCAACCGAGCAAGCCGCTGTCACCACCACATCAGCCACATCATTCTCGGCATATTTATTGAGAAGTGAAGCTGCATACACATATGGAGGCATTTAGATAGGAGGTTGCTAAGAGCTCACGTGAGCAAGGTCGGTGGCTCGATCGGCTTGAAGATCTATGGAGTGGCATGTTCAGCTCGATATTTTTCGAGCGTGTGCCACAGGTATCGATCATCCGGAGTTCCCACTTCCTCGACATTTCTCGCCGTAATATTATATTGTTATTACAATTGTAACTTTTATTGTATTATGTATGTAAAAACTCTGTTATTTGTATATCATTTTGTGTTAACGTTTGTATTGTTGGCTCCGTTTTCACTTACATTATGAATATTTGTATTACTTGTTTCGTCGGTTAGTTACATTACCAAAACAAGTAATAACATAAAACTATTCGCCGTAAAATGATATAGCCATAACAAAAAAGACGTAAAATAGGAAAATAAAAGTATAGGGGAGATCAAAATTGAACTCAACCCTACACGTGGTGTATAGCACTATACGCCACGTATATGTGTTAAGGCTCTAAATGAGTTAGGCAGGAAAAAAAACTGAAGCCATACGCCACACATAAGGCTATATGTTGTGTATATCCTCCGCCGACAGCTAATGTGACACCTCGTACGACAGAGAATGCTAGAGAATGTTTTTTGGTCCTATACGTGTTGTATGGTGCTATACGATACGTATAAGATGACAGGGTGTTAATTTATCACGGGTGAGTGTTAATTTTTTCATGGTAGTCACGCCGGGGATGCCATGTGTGTTGCCCACAAGATCCACCATAAAAACACAACTCACATCACAAGAATTTCTTTTCTTGCTTTAATGGAAAAACAATTTCGATTTTCTTTTTCCACTATTAAAATTTTGATGCAACGTATTAATTTAGGGGATCCACATGATTTATAAGTATTTCTATAGATAAATATATTTTAAAAAATTGACAACACGAGTAAAACTAAAACACGACATTCATTTTAGACAAAGTTTTATAAAATCTTTGGAAAAAATTCTAAATATCAACTATTTGCCGATGTTAATCTGAGAAAAGTTCAAATAACTTTTTTTAAGATTAAAAAGTGTAAGAAGTAATCTCAACCGTTAATCTTCTTAATCAATTATTGAGATCAAATCGTAGGGAAAATTTGTTCGAGTGATAATTTTAGTTATAATCACTTTTTTGACTTTTTGTAAGTTCTTTTGTTTTTTTAAGCATTTATAACTTTTTATGTGTTATTTTAATTTTATTAAATAAATAGAGAAAGAGAAACTATATTTAAAAAAGGGTAGTTATAACGTGACACTGTAATTAGGTTTTCTTTTGAAGATGTTTTTTGACGTTTAAAAATGGACTAATTATTTTAATAAGAGAGCTTTTTATTCACGTTTTTGTGTCTTAGCGTCGTTATTGATAATGCTCTTATCGAAATAAATAGACGGAATATGCTTTATTTTTTTATGGTACTCACACCAGGGATGCCATTCGTGATGTCCCACAAGACCCACCATAAAAACACAAATCACATCACAGAAATGTCTTTTCTCGCTTTAAAGAAAAAAACAATTTCGAATTTCTTTTTCTACTATTAAAATTTGATAGAACGTATTAATTTAGATGGTTCACATAAATTATAAGTATTTCTACCGATATATATATTCTAGAAAGTCGATGACACGTGTAAAACTAAGACACAACATCCATTTTAGACAAAGTTCTGAAAAATCTTTGGTAAAGCCAGATTTTATTAATAAATACAAACTATTAATTTCTGGGCAATATTAATTTATTATTATTACTTTTAACTTTTGATTTTTCTTTTAGATTTTGCTTTATTATTGTAGAGCAAATATAATCCTTTTTGACGTAGAGTAAATAGTAAGTAGAAAATAAGCATGTTTGTTTATCTTTTACTCTGATAAAAGAGAAATTTCCAGTACACGTGACAACATAACATCCTTATCACTAAAATTTTATCAATTTTTTTATTAAATAATAACTTTAATTATTAATAATATTATTTAATTTCTTTCTAGATTAAAAATAGTTTTTAGCAAACTAAGAAAAGAAAATTTTTTATATTACTTTTGTGAAAATATATTTTTTCTAGAAAAAGAATTTTTCTAAAACATTCAGTTTTATAAAAAGTACGAAATATTCTAAAATTGATGTTTTTAAAAAAGTATACTTTTTATAAACCAAAAATTATTCAAAATTGAGAGTTATAATAAGAAAATTTAAAAATATGATATTTTTAGTATGATTTGTTTTGAAAAAAAAGTTAAATATATCTTTCTGGAAAATAGTTTAAAAAAATTTAAAAAGTTACTAATTTTGTTTTAATACGTAATTTCAATAATATCTTATTTTAGAATATTGTTTTATGTTTAATAAAATTCTATTATATTTAATGTTATATTTATTCAACCCGTTTAATACACGTAATAAAGCCTAACATAAAATATTTAATAGGACGTTCGGTTCGCGGACTTTGTTAAAATTTAAAAGGATATGGGAATTCAAAAAAATTGAAATCTATAAAGGTAATTTAAATTCTAAATGCAATTCTAGTGACAACACATTTATATATAAATTGAAATTTATCATCCGTTGCAAACCACCACCACCTCAATGACCACTGATCACCGCCATTATATATCGCCGACAATTGACCGCAACCACCAACCGCACGCAACAACTACATCTGTTGCCGAAAATCGATCGTACCTCATCGCCGCCACCAACCGATAACGCCCAACATCGGGAACCGGTAGTCTCCAACGAGCGCATCTAAATCGACACGGTTCAGCAATGGCGGTTGGCGACAATGGACATTTAAGGGTGGCGATGCTTGGCGGTCGGGGCAAACAGTGGGCGGTGGCGTGTCAGCAACTGCCAACAGCGGGCGACGACTGCGTTGGTCGTTGTCGTGCTTGGTGACGTACAGTGGCGATCGGCAGTCGGGGGCGGCGTCTGCGGTCAACCGACAAGGGTCGTCGGTATTGTCGGTTGGTGGTGGGCGGGGTGATAGGTAGTGATTGATGGTGGAGGCGGGGTCAGTAGAATTTAAAATCTACAACCTATAATAAAATAATGTTTTTTTAATACACGTGTCATCATTCACACATGTCATCATTCTAGTATATCAAATGACACGTGTCGTCCTTCTATCATATTTAAAAAAATCATTTTCCCGCCTCTCTCATAAAAAATACGAAAGTTATAAAAACAAATAATTTGATTTTCCTTTTTAACTAAAATATATATTAAATAAATATATCTATATTTATGTTTCTTATATCTATCATATTAAATGATAATTATTGTAAAAAAGTAAAATATACTATTAAACATCTAAAATATAAATGTAGTTATTTTAATAATTTATTAATACATATTAAATATAGAGTAATAATTTTCTATTCATTGTGTTATAACTTTTTATATTCATTATATTTTTGTTTCACCAATGGATAATAACATCTAGAAAATAAAATATTCATAAAACTAATGATTTTAATATGTTTTATTTATTTCACTAATGTAATAGATTTGTTATAACCTAGTTTCTTTAATATGTTGAAGAATTTTGAAAAAATCATTCATTTGAAAGAATTAATTACAATTTTCCCATAAGTTTATTTTGTGGAAAATCGCCAGTGAATAAACTTATAAACCGGTCGAAAATTTAGGACATGTACTGAATCTTTGTTGGCCCAGACCTTTCGCTCTCATGCATTGAACAATCAATTACAATCCAATAAACCATGGTCCACGTTTGATGTTAATTTAACAGGGGGCCAAAGTCCAAAGAAAACAATTTCCACTCAACGAGGTTGCTAATTACTATCTATAAAAACAAGAACCATCGGCTTTCTAGCCTAATAATATCTTGTGTGTATACATTAATGTATTTTTTATGAGACTGAGTGTTTAAGTCTCGTCGTAGACAGTGGTATAGATTTATTAGTAGGATTAGACGAGGGTTTGTGTTATCTTTTAATAAAATCTGTAAAAATTCGAAATTTGAAATAAAGCAAGAATGGTCGGGCTTTTACGAAAAGAGTGGGCCAACGTCAATAATAAAAGATTGAAATGTGACAAAATAAATAATGGTAGGTAGGTGGTTGTTATAACACCTGTTGATAATTTGATGACCCGTAGTTGTAAGTGGGCTTCTTTCTTTTATCACCAACATGGAGCTGTTTGTATCACAAAAAAATAAAAGAGGATGAGGTGAACCATGGTTTAACGACACGCGTATCAAGTTTTAGATAACCTTTTTACAACAAAGGACTTTTGTTCTAACGGTATCTATATATGTGATACCATATCTCTTGAGTTTAGCACTTCAATTCCTACAGTAAACATGATGTCTTATAACTTAATTAGAAGTGTTTTACATTTCTGATCGAGTCTCGTAGTGAATATCTACCCCAGATTTAAAATTCAAATGATACTGGATAAGCTTTATTCACTTATTAATTATCTCTCCCACAAATTTATAGTAAATTTTCACTAATACACAAATTAATAGACGAGCGTATTTAACGGGTCTCAAAGCATATATCTCATATAACACAACAATATTACATATACTATGATTACTCCATAACATACAAACACTATTATATGAAAAACCTCAAACTTAAAAGGTCTCACAGTATGTAAATCATATAGTATACATGGTTTTTAAATTGAAATTCGTTAAACCAAAGCAGGTAGCGAAGTCTTTTAAAACATTCAATTATCAATACACTCAAAAATAAGAAATCAAATGTCAAAACACAAACTATAATAATGAGATGTTAGTCTTTGAGATTAATCTGACATGCATGTAAAAAGTCAGTTTCGTTGGATGAATTCCATATTGGGTAAGTATTAAAGCATAATACATGCAAATTAATAGGATTTCCGCATACCTGTAGTGAAAGTATGAGAACTTTTGTAACTCTTTACCTGAATGTCCGAGGACTTAATTCCGATCAAACTTTTGTGCAAAACTAGGTTGACAAAACAGGACTTTCTCATACTTTTGTCCGAAACAAAGACTTTCGGACAAAACCCTAACTTTCAAGCGAAAGTATTATAATCTTCTTCGTAGAATCCTACATGTGACAGCTGCACTGTTAAGATCCAAATGTTGACAAGATCCTACTTCTTTTTTAGTTGAAACACATCAGAATCAACGTATCAAATCATCTAGAGCATAAGTCGACACTAGCACGTAAACTTTTATGTAAAATCTCACCTTTTCAATGTAAAACCAAACCCAAACATGCATATTTTGTGATGACGACAATGACGATGATACCTTCTTGATCTCTATTTGTCGTCAAACAACACCAATCTTCATTCCTTTTATGCAAAACCGTACAAAAATGTAGGAGCACAATCACTACCTTTTTTTTCTCTCTAACTCTCTCACTCTAAACTTGCTTGAAGAAGGTGGGGGAATAAGGGTAATCCCTCATTTACCCTTTTAATTCTCATAGTCCTATTCATTTTACACTTTTACCCCAAACTTTTTATAAATGACCCATTTGAAAATTTAGCGTTACAACGTAACAACGTAACAACATTACAAACACCACACACACCACGATAGCATAACAACCATGCATTCCTTTCCCCCTAGTGTATATATACTTGACAACCAAAGAAACCTAACACCTCCTCACACTCACTTCGATCTCCACATCGATCACAAATCATGTTGCCCTACGCCACCCTGCAAGAGGCTGAAGCCGCCATCGGTAGACCTCTCACCACCGCGGAAACCTTGTGGTTCAACTACACCGCCAACAAGTCCGACTACATCATCTACTGCCACAGCATCCCCTTAATCTTTATCCTAACGACTATAGTACCTCTCTTCTACCTCCTTGTAGAACACCTATTTCCCCATCATGTCGCGCCTTACAAAGTTCAACCCAAGATTAAGATTTCTTTATACGATAACTTCAAATGTTTCTGGGTTGTAACGCGCACATTCTTCCTCATTGTAGCACCTCTACTACTCCTATCTTATCCGTCAATAGAAGTAAGCTTATATTTTTAACGAATTCAGCCACTTAAATCTTAAAAAAATATATATATTGGATGATAATTAATATTGGTAATTATGTTAATAATGTTATGATTGATACATATATGTAGATGATTGGTATTCGAACAAGCTTGCCTTTACCGTCGTCAACGGAGATAGTATGTCAGTTGGCAATCTACTTTGTGATTGAAGATTACAGTAACTATTGGCTCCATAGATTGTTTCATGTGAAGTGGCTGTATGAGAAGGTTCATAAGGTTCATCACGAGTACACTGCACCTATGGCGTTCGCTACACAGCATGCTCACTGGGTGGAGCTTGTGGTCTTTGGGATCCCATCTTATTTGGGTCCTGCAATTGTTCCTGGCCATATGGTTACTTTCTTGTTGTGGCTTGCCTTGAGGCAGATTGAGGCTATTGAGAATCACAGTGGGTAAGTTTATAAACTAATAATTAACACCAACAAAAGTAATTCATTCATTACAAGTTAATTAATAATATTAACAAACCTAGTGACGACGACATCCGGCCGGCCTGCTGGTAAATTAAATGACGAGGGTTTAAATCTTGTAAAATACAGATATAGATGGTTAAAAGAACTAGATTAGGAGATGTTTAAACAAGATAATTTGGAGATAGTTATGATAATATTGACCTTGTATTATACATATGATCACCATGCAATGTGTATAAAAATGATAATAATTAAGTTAGTTTATGTGGTTAACTATATATATAGGTATGACTTTCCATGGACGTTAAAAAAATACATTCCATTTTCTGCTGGAGCTGATTACCATGACTACCACCATTACGTCGGAGGCCAAAGCCAAAGTAATTTTGCACCCATTTTCACTTATTGTGACTACATATATGGCACAGACAAGGTAATTCAAGTAAAACTTTATTTCTTTATTTATTTTAATGTTGATTTCAAAAGCAATAATATATTAACAAACATAAGAATTGAACCACATAATCTAATTATATATATATATATATATATATATATATATATATATATATATATAT
>BJCM01086607.1:0-17555 GCA_018326385.1 Flaveria bidentis
TTTCGCTGTCAAGTGCGCCCAACTTTCGTTGGAATTTCCTAGTTTCGCCGTATCTATGGGTCCACAGTTTCGCCCCAGCGAAACTGTGGTTTCGCTGGAACTTCTCTTAGTTTTGTTGGATGAGTACACAGTTTCGCTGATCGGGGGCACAGTTTCGCTGGTTGAATAAAAATGACGAACCAGCCCGTTTTTAACCCAAAATCTTAACTTTTTACGTCCAAATCCTTGGTTTACCATCCATGAAAGAATATCTAACCTTTTTACACGTTTTCATATGTAAAAATTTGACCTTTATGTGTTTCTTTGAAACTTTTCAAACCCCAAAACCCTAGAATCCGGGTTAGACCTTCAGAAGAGTTTAGAGGTCGATTCTTACCTGGATTTGTTGCCCCTTTCTTGAGATTTGATGCACAAACACCCAGATCTTCAATCCCTTGACCTTAGAAGCTCCAAATCTTGAGTTTCCTTCATTTTCTCTCTCTACTTTCTCTCTCTACAGATTTTTGGAGTTAGGGTTGAAATGAAGAAGATGGTGGCTGCTTTGGGTGGGTTAAGGGCTGATTATGGGCCTTAATCACTAGGCTCTTGCCCATAAACCCAATTTAGCTCATAATCCTTTTCCTTCTTTTATCAAATACCCATTACTTAAGCCCATTATCCTTAATGACTCGTTTTGACTTTTCGGGGTGTTACACCTCGGTGAATTGTGGTCCATCAAGGTTCCTGCTCCTTTCATCAAGTTCAATTGCTTCATTTCTTGCAATCATTATATCCAGACTAGTTCTTTCTAGATCAAGTATGTTTTTCAACATGGTTACATTTTCCTTTCAACTCTCAGGAAGGTTGTGTAACATCTTCTTGATCATCTCATTTTCCTTATGTGTAACCCTTATAATCTCAAGATAATTAACCAAATGTACAAAGTGATGCAATTGTTTTAAGATTGACTCTCCTTTGGAATGGTGGAAGGTTTCATGCTGATTGACCAGCTTGTCTTTGTTGATTTTAGAGACTTCACCGCTTCCTTCACACATAATGAGCAGTGCATCCTACACAGCTTTTGTTGTTCCATATTTCTCAAGCCTTTTTAGTACATCCATTTTTAAGGCTTGTGTGAGGATGGAGTGTGCTTTGAGGTAAATCTTTATCTTCTTATAATCATCATCATCAAGAGTTAAGTTAGGATCTTCAATGGGTATTCTTGTTGTTTTGTATAGTGCAACTTGGTCAACCGAGAGTGACACGGGAATGTAAGGTCCTTTACATATGTAAATCTAATAATCCTGATCTACACCTATAATATAATTCATAAACCTGATTTTCCATTGCTTAAACTCAAATTTGTGTTTAAGCATAGAAGGTTTAGGTGTATGACCAACTTTATAAAAGTTAAGTGAATCCATTATAATAAACTTGTTTTAGAGTGTTTGAATAAGGATTAGATTAGTTTTAAGTCCAAATGGTCCAAACAGTCCAACTTTTGATTATTATAATGGTAATTGTGAACAGTGGTAGTTGGTTGTTTAAGAGAACAATTCGAGAATGTTGTTGTAACTTATACCGTTGATTTTTAGGTTAGATGTTTATGATGATGATGATGCATTTGCACTGAGTTTTGCATAGAATATGTTGTTTGAAGATGTGTTCTAGGTTCAGGTATAGTCAAATAGTGAATCCAGTTGATGTTTCAAGGAGTTTTCAGCATGAATACATATTAGAAGTTGATGAACTTGCTAATATTAACTCAATCACCAGATCAATCGAGTTTCAGTTTAGATCTTAGCAGATCTGAAAATGAACCGAGAGCCGAAACTCTGATACCAATTGACTGGGTGGTGAGAATGATATTCTCTATTGATATGAATCAACAAGGATCAAATACGATGATTAAGTATGTGATTATGTAGCGGGAATACACAAAACACAGATCATTGAATGCTAGATATACTTATAAATACTTTGTATTAATGATGGTGAAAAGCTACAATGAATGCTAGGCTTTTAGCAAAAATACAGTTTCAAGACACCACTGAAACATACGATTGTCAAAGATTCTAATATATTCTGATTGTTTAAGGATCTCTCAAAAGTTGAGTTTTCTATTTTATTTATTGGCTGATAAAAAAGTCTTTTACAAAATGACTAAACTATCCTTGTACTGTACATCAGGAATCTAGTCTAAGTCTAAAGCCTAATCATCATTTTCTTCTGTTCATCCGCATTAGCTAATGCAGATGTATTTTTCTTCATCAGTATTTCTTTGTAGTCTTCAACATTGGTGTTTGGTCATTAGCATTGACAAATGCGGATAAACAAACACTTACACACATTTGTTGATGAACATCCATATTAACTAATGCAGTTGTGAAATACTTAACATTTGTTCGGTTGTCCGCATTTGTAAATGCGGAAGAACAAATACTTGTCAGCATTTGTTCAATGGTCATCCGTATGTACAAATACGGGTAGCTGGCACTTGTCTTCTTCTATATGCAGATTCTTTATCCGCATATCTTCTTGGACTTGGGGAGAATTCTAGCAAAACAACCATCAACCACACTTGAATTAGCATGTATGATCTTTTTAGGGTCCAACACTCCGTTGTCTATACATAAATAAAATATTTAAGAAATTGTTTGTTTGGCAGTAAAATGAAAGTTTGTGAACTTAATGTACATGACTTCTGAGTAGCTAATTGGTGCACGCTGTTGTTGCGTGATTCGAGTGTTTTGACTCCAAGAAGCTGCAAGAAATGTGACTCAGAAACAGAGAGACACAGTGCATTTTGGTTATTAGACGTTGTGGTCACTTTTTAGTTTCTATATATTATTTGCTAATGCACCCTTTTGAGACCAAAGTAACAATTATTTGGTTCATCTAACAGATATCTAACACATACTCACATTGATATCGCTATTGCTAATTTGTTAGGACAGGCGTGTTTTGAAGTTTAAGATGTGTAGGTAAGGTCATCACTGTTCCCTTTGTATTACTTTTGCAAACAGAAAATCATTTGAAATTACTTTTTGTTATTACCACTTACTAAACTCCAATATGACTTGCTTAACTAAACTTTTCATTTGACAATTTGGTATAAAATGCCCGAACAATGACATATAGAACACTTAAATTAGTGAAAAACTGTGGTTTCTTATTGTTCATTTACTAGATACGCATCCCCTTTTGTTTACATGATTATACATGTTTATGAACGACCATACCAAGCATAACCATGAATGCCCTTAATTTGTTGAGAGGTAATTTTTAATATATAGTTGGCTTTTTTAAATTTAAAATTCTTAAATAATCTTTAACTATTGAGAATTTGAGATGTTTGTTGCCTTTAATTATTTCTAATATCCAAGGGTATATAGGTCAGCTAAAAAACTAGAAAAGCATAAGTAAAATAATTAAAATGAAGAATGACATTATGAGTTAACTGTTTGTGTTATGATCCAGCCCAAACCACTATAGCCTTCTACCCAACCCAACTCCTTAGCTCAGTCCAGGCCCAAGAGACAATCCAACAAGCCCATTTGATTCCAAGAGTGATCCGAAAGTTACTACTATTTTTAGTTTTGTTGTTTTATGTTGCATTTTGAATTAATAGTCCACGTTTGCATGTTTGCATGGTAAGTTAGGAAGTTATTGCATGATAGGAGTAGTGGTCATGGAAATAAGGGAAGTGGGTGGTGAATCCATATCCCAAGCATGTTTATATTCTGTAATGTTTTTGTTTCTGGGGATATAGAAGAAAAATTGCTCCAAGCAAACTCTCTCAACTTAACTATCCTCTTCCTCGCTTTTTCCATCCTAACAATTGATGCTTTCATTCACGAACACCTCCACCATGCCTCCGCGTCGGGACACCACTCCCGATGACACCCAACCATCACTCAATGAACTCATACAACAACTGATCACCGCCACAAACAATGTGGCTACTACCACCAATTCATAACTTGCTGTGTTGGTTGAGGTTACCAAATCTCTCACCACAAAAATTGATTCAAAAACAGCCACAACAGCCAACTTAGTTACACACATAACGACTCTCTCCGACCAAATTTCCATGGAAGATGACAACAAGCCACACATCAAATTCCCCAAACACCCTGACCCACAATCTTCAAGTTCAAACACTAACCCAAAACCACCTAAAACAACCCTACCAATGTTTGATGGCTCAAACCTTTTGGGATGGATCTTCCAAGCCGAGAATTATTTCTCGTATTATAAGATTCCAGCAGGCGAACGTGTGCCTCTCACGGCGTTTTATTTAGTCAACGATGCCTTGTCGTGGTACCAACACCTTGCCAACAATGATTTGTTAGGCTCCTGGACCGCTTTTAAACGCGAAGTCGAACTCCGATTTGGTCCATCTACTTATGATAACCATGAAGCAATATTGCTCAAACTCCAAAAAACCTCCACTGTCACAGCCTACCAAACCGAGTTCGAAAGATTGAGCAACCGAGTTTCGGGTCTTTCACAACAAACCTTACGTAACTATTTTATTTCTGGTTTGAAGCTTGCTATACAATCTGAACTAGCCATCTTGAAGCCAACAACGTTGCACCAAGCGTGTGCCCGAACCAAGTTGATTGAGGATAAACCGACCAAGCCCACTAAATCCAAAATCACTTATTCATCCAAACCCAACCAATTTCTACCATCCACATCCACCCTAACTACCTCCACGATTCCTCAGTCAACCACTACCACTACTTCACCCATATCTTCCTCTAACATCAACCCACCACCTAAACCACTTCCTATTACCAAACTTTCACAAGAAGCCATCCAACAGCGTAAAGGTGACGGTCTTTGTTTTCGGTGCCCGGAAAATTTTTTCCCTGGCCACAAGTGTTCCCCACCACAGGTTTTATTGATCGTCGACAACGATGAATATACCAACACAATGACCGATCACCGTCCATCACTGAAACCGACACCCCACCACCCCAATTTTTAGCCCTTTCTGATGCCGCTTTTTTTGGTCTTTCATCCGCTAAGACTTTACGTCTAACCAGATTTATTCAAGCTACCCCGGTCACCGTCTTAATTGACTATGGCAGTACCCATAATATCGTTCAACCCCGCATTGCTACTCAACTTAACCTACCATCTTCTCCACTGGAACCCTTTCATGTTATGGTGGGTAATGGTCAATTCATCCCATGCAACTCTTATTGCCCAGAAGTTAAGTTGCAATTGCAAAAATCAAACTTTACGTTGCCATTCTTCGTCTTACCAGTGGAGGGTGCCGACGTGGTTTTAGGAGTAGCATGGCATGGATCCCTCGGCTCGATCACAGCCGATTTCTCCATTCCCCAAATTAGCTTTACATGGCATGGTACCACATGCACTTAAAAGGGGAACAACTCACTAAACTGGTTTCCCACAGTTCCCTCACGACCCTCATTCGACATGGCTCAGTTGCCTCATTACATACCTTAACCATGGAACCCACCACACCAAACAACCTATTCCCTACCCAAATCACTCCATCGGACCCTACCTTAACCAAACTACTATACCTTTTCCAACCCGTGTTTGCCAAACCACAATCCTTACCCCCAAGATGACCCCATGCTTACCACATCCCCCTCATAAATAACCAAGCAGTCAATGTTAAACCATACAGGTACCCCCATTTTCAAAAGAAAATCATGACACAACTTATTTATGAAATGATCGGCAACGGAATCATCCGGCCAAGTCAAAGTCCATTCTCGTCCCTGGTCTTATTCGTTAAAAAGAAGGACGGTTCATGGCATTTTTGTGTGGATTAATGGGCGTTAAACGCTGTCACAGTCAGAGATCGTTTTCCTATTCCAACAATAGGCGAATTATTGGATGAGCTACATGGTGCAACGATTTTTTCGAAAATCGACCTCCGGTCCGGTTATCACCAAATATGAGTGGCACCAGAGGACGTCCACAAGACAACCTTTAGAACAACCGATGGTCACTATGAATTTCTTGTCATGCCCTTTGGACTCTCGAATGCACCTTCAACATTTCAGTCAGCCATGAATGATTTATTCCGATCGGTGCTTGGCCACTTTATCTTGGTATTCTTTGACGACATTCTGATCTATAGTCGTACCAAAGAAGACCATTACTCGCATTTGAAGTACGTTTTATAGCAGCTACAACAGAAGCAATTTTATGCCAAGGCCTTAAAATGTGTTTTCGGTGTCACCGAAATCTCATTTTAGGCCATAAGATTTCGGGTAAAGGAGTAGCACCCGAGCCGGAGAAAATCAAAGCAATTCAGAAGTGGTCACCACCGCATTCTTTTACAGCGCTTCGAGTGTTTTTGGGCCTAACCGGGTACTATCGTCGCTTTGTTCCAGGCTATGCAAGAATAGCGACACCATTAACGGACATCTTAAAACTTCAACAATTTGCTTGGAAGCAAGACGCACATGAGCTTTTTCTAGCCTTAAAGAAACACATGCAAGACTTGGTAACTTTAGCCCTTCCCAATTTCTCTAAAACTTTTGATGTCACTACCGATGCTTCCGGTTACGCCATCGGTGCAGTACTCTCTCAAAACAACAAGCCCATTGCTTTTTTAGCAAAAAATTATCTACAACAATGCAAAGTCAATCAACGTATGTAAAGGAGTTGTATGCGAACACAGAAGCAGTCAAGACATGGCGCCAATATCTCTTGGGTAGACACTTTCGAATCTATACCGACCACCATAGCTTGAAACACCTACTCACCCAGTCAATCCAAACCCCAGAAGAATAGAAATGGTTAATCAAGTTAATGGGTTATGATTTTGAAATTCTTTTTAAGCCGGGCAAAGAAAATACCGTTGTAGACGCCTTAAACCGGGTTGACATCCCTATTATGCTTTCCATCTCTTACCCCACAGCACCTTGGTTGGATGAGCTACGACAGTACTTCAATGACAACCCACTTGACAAGCAACTGGTGGCGGAAACCCAAGCTGATCCGGTCTCTTTTCCACACCATAGTTACCGAGATGGTCTTATTTATGTTCACGGGAAGCTCTTGATTCCACCTTTACCATCTCTACGAACCAGATTACTTCATGAATTCCATTCATCCTTTGTTGGCGGTCACTCGGCCATCAATGCTACCATTAAATGCCTCTCCAGCTTCTTCACTTGGATGGGTTTAAGAAGAGATGTGACAGCCTTCGTCAAGTCTTGTGTTGTCTGCCAAACAATCAAAACTCTAAACCATAAACCGTATGGACTATTGGAACCATTACCAACTCCGGAACACCCTTGGTTAGACATATCCATGGATTTTATCACCAACCTTCCTCCCTCAAAAGGTAAATGTTCAATATGGGTTATTATGGATTGTTTTTCCAAGTTCGCCCATTTCATTGCATTACCTTCTAGTTTCACCGCTATCTCATTAGCTTTTATTTTTATGAGGGAAATATATCGACTACATGGGTTACCAAATACTATTGTTTTCGATCGCGATCCGTTATTCATCATTCATTTTTGGAAGGAATTATTTAAACATATGGGCACAAAACTGTTACACTCTAGTGCCTACCATCCCCAAACGGATGGACAAACGGAGGTGGTTAACCCGTGTCTCGAAATGTACCTCCATGCATTTGTGTTTGCAGAACCAAAGACTTGGGAACGATACTTGTACCTTGCTGAATTCTCCTACAACACACATCATCACTCTTCAATCAATATGTCTTCGTTTAAAGCACTTTATGGTCACGATGTCACTGCCCTTCATAATTATGTTCCAGGCTCATCTACTACAGGTTCAATTGAGGCTTCTCTACTTCATCATCAACAACTTTTTAAGACATTGAAGGATGCCATTGAAGTAGCAAAGCAGAAAATGATACAGCAAGCCAACAAGAAGAGACAGGATAAAGAATTCAAGGTGGGAAAGTATGTCTACCTTCGTTTGCAAAGCTACCGTCAAAAATCCGTTTCCAATAGAACTAACAAAAAGCTAAGCCGAAAATTTTACAGCCCTTACAAAATTGTAGAACGGATTGGCAAAGTAGCATATAAATTGGAATTACCCACAGGTTCGCGTATTCACCCGGTATTCCATGTCTCACTCCTTAAGCAATGCCATGGTGATCCTACAGGAGACAAAGGTAACTTAGACAATTTCAATCCCGAAGTTGAGTTGTCCTATTTACCGGAAACATGGTTAGATACTCGTATCGATAACAAGGGGAAGACACAAGTACTCATCAAATGAGATCAATAGCCCCTAGAGGATGCTACTTGGGAAGACTTTGATTCAACCAATCCTAGTTTCCAGGTTTCATTGACATTGAGGATAATGTCGGCTTTCAAGAGGAGGAAGATGTTATGATCCAGCCCAAACCACTGCAGCCTTCTGCCCAATCTAACTCCTTAGCTCAGTCCAGGCCCAAGAGACAATCCAACAAGCCCATTCGATTCCAAGAGTGATCCGGAAGTTACTGCTATTTTTAGTTTTGTTGTTTTATGTTGCATTTTGAATTAATAGTCCACATTTGCATGTTTGCATGGTAAGTTATGAAGTTATTGCATGATAGAAGTAGTGGTCATGGAATAAGGGAAGTGGGTGGTGAATTCATATCCCAAACACGTTTATATTCTGTAATGTTTTTGTTTCTGGGGATATAGAAGAAAAATTGCTCCCGGCAAACTCTTTCAACTTAACTCTCCTCTCCCTCGCTTCTTCCATCCTAACAGTTTGCAACTTTATTGAGATCAAACTTTTGCTTATAATATCGTCTGGATTCTAATTTTTTAAATCCCTCTCTCTTATTTATTGACTGGTATGCATGCTTTTGGTATGCATATCAAAATGGCATAAGGTATTGTTTAGTGAAAATGACATTTTTAAGAAACCACTAACTCATTTTGACATGTTTATGTTAAAAGAACATCACTTCATTTGGTACTTGGATTTAACAAATAATCATAGGCAAATACCCATGCATGTGCACTTTTATTTCTCACAATGTTAATGAACTACATGCAAATATAACAGTACATTTGATTATAAAAAAAATTATACATATGATCCTATGATAACTTCGTAATCTATTTATATTTATTTATATTGACAATTTCTCGTCGATTATTCTATTGTTAGTTAAGTGATTACAATTGATGCCTGATACGATAGTTAATGATAGAAGATATAAAAAGGGGTAAATGTCCTTGAACAGGATTCTACCTTCTAAAGCATGATAGAAGATATTAAACACACATGGAATTTATAGATTCTTTTAAGATGTAATTGGAATTCATCATTACTATAAGCTATGCTTCCATCTAACTATTCAACACACTGATACAATGGCTCCTGTTATTTTATGCCAATCATCTAACATGGTACTTGTTTTCCTCACAATCTTTCAGTTTACGTTATTTATTTTTGTACTTGATAAACTTTTAAATCAAGGATTTCATTGATAGCTATAGGCAGAAGACTTGCTTTCAAAATTTAAAAACGATAGATTTCACTTGCTCTCTGTTTTGTAATGACTATAAACAAGAGCTAAGGATAGTCCCTTTAAAGCGTTAAATTGTATTGAAACAACTGATAATTACACATGGTCAGTGGGTTACAAGACGAGATAGTCGAAAAATTATAATACCAAACAGTGAGGGTGAAATTTCAATGAAAACGTAAAAAATGTTGTTTCCAAATAGATTATTTAGAGATTTGCAATGATCATAAGAAGAGCCAAAGAGAATTTTTTTTCTTGCAACAAAAAAATTAAAAACATTATGTAACAATTTTAATTATATTTTATCTTTTCAACCCATATGATTGTTAGGACCGTTTAGTTACGGAGTACTAATTGATTTACGTGTATACCAAACCAAATAGTGCGAAATCTTATTTGATTGGCAATCCAATCAATGAGAACGCAAGTATAATCGATCTAAGAATGAATCAAAACGTTAAGAACGATTGTAAGATGATTAACTGCAATCTATGAACTTGGAACAAGTGTTTTTGAGTCTCTGGGTGGCTAGGGTACGATCAGGTGCGTAGGTATTCGAATTGTCACGTTTTTCCACGAATTAAGTGGTATTTATAGGTTAGGGTTTTCCAATCGTACGACTAAACCATTAGCATGGTTCAGTCGTGCGACTGAAACATGCGGTTGATCCATTCGCACGACTGAATGTTCAGTCGTGCAACTGAGTCAATCTCATGTCACAGTCAAGCGACTGATCCAGTCTCCTGGTTCAGTCGTGCCACTAGTCCATCAGCATGAAGTATTCATACGTATGGTCCATTAACATGGTCCATTCGCATGAGAACTTCACACGATTAAGTTTAAACATGTTTCTCGACCATTATTGACTAAAAACTATGTAAACAACCACAAACCTTTATAGTTAGTTCAATATGTGTTATCACACAATAAACAATGAAACATTAAACATTATAAGTATCACCAACACATTTCATTTCATTTATACCCATTCAATTACATATACGTAAGACATGAAAAACATTTTACATTGAGCTCGTAAACTAGGTACACATGCCAAACAATTATAAGAGAGTTGCATTTATACATTTTCCACTTTCCACACAACAATGTTACAACAAGCACACAACTATAGTCAACACGAGATCAACTATAATAATTCCCTATCAACTAGTCGTCCCAAGGATTATATCAATTCTACTATTTTAGCTATGGTACCTTTTAGCCCATATTTAGTTTGCAACTTTATGTATTCATTATGTTTAACGCCAACTTCATTACCCGTTAACAACCAGTGCAGGAGGGAACAGGTTTGCAACAGCCGAGTAAAAGCAAAGTTCAAATAAAGATAAGATGCACTACATTATGTCAAAAGGTAAGTTTGAAATACAAAGTTAGTGCTTTATTACAACATTTTCGAAGAAACATATCTTGCAACTAGCAGCTAAGCTAAACATGCACCAGAGTGTCCTCACAGCTTGGATAGGGTCCGTACGGTTGGCCTGCAAATACAAGATATTATCAGTGAAATCTCAAAGTAATAAACAATCATCCTATTAGCAATGTAGTACAGTCTAAAATACCCAAACTCATATCCTACCATCCCTCCTTCAAGAACCTTAAACTTTACGTTTTTTATATCAGATTATCCGTCGGTGTTACCACAATTTGTGGAGTGACCTAAGCGTGTCTGTAGCGAATCAAAATATAGGAATCTTGCAGTGAATCTGGTACTAACATTTTCTGGTTGCTTAAAGAATTCTATATTTTATACTTACCAACTCTACAAAGTGATATATAGAACACATTAGTTACACAAGGTTACATCTCACTTTCACACATTAAATCTTTATATCCTTCACTAAGACATATATAAGCAATGAGTTTTACTTTACAGAATTCAGATTACAATAATATATTAGGAATATCAATTTTGTACAAACTGTTATTGTAGTCCTTATCTCTATCAGAACTGCTTTGGTTTATAGGATTACTCGGTACTATTTATTTATCATCATCATGGGGCAATCTTGCTTTTCCTTACTAAACTAGAGTCCATTTGTTTTTAGAGTAGTAACTAATACTTGAACAACATCCTTGTAAACTTACATGAGCTCCACAACTAAAGCAGATGCTCCTCCACCTCCATTGCAAATGCCAGCAACCCCCAACCTTCCTTTATTTTGCCTCAACACCTGAAACAATACAAGCCATAGCAGGGATGATTTTTTTTCCCTAATTTCATTTTTAGAAGACATACTCAATTTGTTGAATTCATGGATGTTGAACAGTAAAACTGAATTTCACATGAAAAATCAACATTCTACCGAAGGAGAAAGCTGTGGCACTTGGAATATGTAGCAAATACAAACCCAT
The DNA here is from genome assembly GCA_018326385.1 of Flaveria bidentis. Lineage (NCBI taxonomy): Eukaryota > Viridiplantae > Streptophyta > Magnoliopsida > Asterales > Asteraceae > Flaveria > Flaveria bidentis. The sequence goes on from BJCM01086607.1 coordinate 11,858, forward strand.
ATAAAAGAACAAGAAAACAACATAAACATACCCCTAGTAAGGTTACCAAAATCCGAGCTCCACTACAACCTAGTGGGTGTCCCAAAGATACAGCTCCACCATGAGCATTAAGTTGTTTCTGTAGGAAATTGAAAAATTATAAAAGTTCACGAGGATTATGAGGATAATCAATTTCATAACTCCAAAAGAAAGTTGAAGACTCACATCATCAATTCCTAGCAGCTTCTGGTTGGCTAAGGCCACAACCTGAAAGGCCAAAGAGAGAATTCATTGACACTGCATACCTATGGCACCAAGCAAACGAATGGATCATTACTTACTGAAAACGCTTCATTTATTTCATAGTAATCAATCTGAGAAGCCTTCAAACCAGCATTTGAAATAGCTTTGGGGATTGCAAGGGCCGGAGCTGTCGTAAATAATTCAGGGGCCTATTATCCCAAACGTCAGTACCTCACATAATCTAACCAATCAAGGTGCAAGTTTTGATGATTACCTGAGCAGCATCAGCAAAACCTCGTATTTTAGCAATCACGTTTAATCCAAGTTTTGTTGCCTTCTCTCCACTCACTAGCACTAATGCAGCTGCACCATCACTGTTGAGGGGATACCATCAGTTAGACTACTGAAATTAGTTAATCCCTCATAACTCACAAGGTTTATTAGTCTAGCATGACTTTCCAACAGATTTTTAACTCTATCCAACTTTTGAGTAGAAATGTGTGCAAAAGCATGAACAGAGAGAGCACATACCTTATACTTGATGCATTGCCTGCAGTAACAGAACCACCTTCTACCTTGAAACTAGGTCTTAGATTCCTCAGTTTTGTAGCATTAAACTACAAAGAATACAAAAGTAATCATGGAAAAGTATAATCACATGTAATCATGGTAATGATATTTTAAAGTGCAAGTAATTTGAGCTCAAAAATTCATACTCTCATTTAACAAGCACATGTGATTACTAAGACGTGAGAGCAAAACTCTATAAGTGATAGGTGTCCATGAATCCTAATTACCTTTGTCAATCCTTCATCTTTATCAACAACTGTAGGGGCGTTCCCTCTCCCACCAGAAACGTTCACCTAACATTGTGATTTAATTAGACAATTTAACTAGAAACGCCACCATTTTGGTCAGAATATATATTTGGATCTAACCGGAACTATTTCCCATGTGAAGGCACCATTCCTTTGCGCGGCAATTCCACGATTGAAACTTCTAACAGCATAATTATCCTAGTAAAAAGTAGGTAAACCAGCACAATGCCATGTAAGCTCTACACAGATAATTCTACACAGATAATGCTAACTATCAAATGAAGGAGAAATGAAAATAAGAAATGGATATTGTTTACTTTTTCTATGCGTAAGCTCATACTCTCTTAATATACTTTTACCCCTCATTTTTGTTTCTGTAAAAGGTTACAAGCTTAACTAAGAGAAACATAAGGAATAATAATAGATGTCAAAGCCTACCTGATCTTCTCTTGTTATGTTGTAGGTCTCAGCACATAGCTCACCACACACTCCCATTCCAAAGTCATTGTAAACATCCCATAGGCCATCTTTAATCATGCCATCTATGATAGCATCATGTCCCAAACGAGATCCCTTTCTGTTAGTTGAATACAAATTCAAAATCAAAGATGTCAATTTAAAGAGAAGATTTTTCTCAATAAAGTGCAAATGTATGAGAACAAAAAAAAAATAGAAACATTGAAGGGATGTTAACCTTGTCCCTGCCACATATTTAGGTGCATTAGACATGCTTTCCATGCCACCAGCCACTACAATATCATTGGCACCAACTTGAATGCTTTGTGCTGCAATCATCGTTGCTGAGATGGAAGAACAGAAACAATATCATTCCTTTTTCCAATATTATATGATTAGTATATAATATAATATAATCAAAGTGAAGCTAGGTGGAAGCAACCTACCTTTCATCCCGGAGGAACATACTTTATTAATAGTTGTGCAAATGACGGTATCAGGTATGCCCGCACCCAATGCAGCCTGTCTTGCAGGCGCTTGGCCTAAATTTGCACTGAGGACATTTCCAAAGAAAACTTCTTGCACTAGCTGTGGATCAATATTAGCTCTTTGCAGAGCACCTATTGAATAGAGTTATACGATAATTGAATTGAATTGTCAACTAACATTGAATAGGTAGCCTATAAATTAGATCCAAAACTAACATTGAATAGCTATAGATCCAAGCTTGGTTGCTGACAAAGATGAAAGAGAACCAAGGAAGTCCCCCATAGGCGTACGCGCAACACCCACAATACAAACATCTGTAAATCAAGCAACTGACTCATGGAGACGTTTTGAACCTAATCACGCTAGAACTACACAATCGAAATACCAAGAAACCAAAATTAAAGAAAAGAAAGAACTGAAAATGCAGAAGTACCTCGAGGGTTAATTTTATCTGTAGGAGCCATGACTGCAAAAGGGAACAACAGACACCAACCTAAACACAAATAACAATATATGACTAGTTATCAAAGTTGACGTTGTAGTTAATGTAAAAACGATCATTCTCCTTAAACTTCTCGCCAAAAGGCTTGAATTTCGAAAGCAAAACAAGCAAATCGGGTAGGTGAAACTTGACAAATTAACCAAATTCCACAACAAGATTCAAGAATCAATCTTCAATTGAAAGGGGCATTCAAACAAAAGCAACTTGATCATCCCATTAAACCTTGAATTTCAGACTTGGAAGTTGAACTTGTGTAAACTGACTTAGCAGCCAATGATCAGACACAAGAACTCCTTAGAATTTAAACATCTTCTCTTTGTTCAACAAAACAATCACCAAAATTCAAGAAAACGTATCACAAGAATTTCAAACAAAGATTAATCAATAGTCAAGAAATCAATGGGATGCAAGAATTTACAATCAATAATCAAGACAGTACAAGAAACATCTAAGAACCCTTCAATCGGAAGATGGGATTAGAACAATAGTTACCCGTAGATGAAGAAGATTGAAGACTGTTTATGAGTTGGATTGATCAGATTGGGGATGTTAATTGGGTATTTTGCAATTTTGCTTCTGAAGAACAAAGCTGTTATGTAAGAAAAAAACGACTGGATAATCTTTGTTAATTTTATTATGTCTGGGTAAATCGTACGCGCAAAAGTGCTACAATTCGCACACGTAACTCTTTCGATTGGAAATCATTTTATTGGCGTCATGGTCGATGGTCGGTCCAGTGACGTGGGTGGTGGGTTCGTGAACCTACACTTAAATTTATAAGTTATACTAAACTTATTAATTTAACTAATGTTTTAAAAAACGATTCGAATAATAAACCGGTCTCATTAATCATTACTAGTTCACTTGTTGGACAAATTCGACCGGTCTTATCTGATTCAAATACCGACCATATAAATCATTTGCAAAATAAAGATTTGTTCTATAAATTTACTACAACCCTTTTCTGATTTTACATTAATAATCATAATATTTTTAATTTTATCAAAAGTGCAATCATATTTATTAAAATAATATTTAAGTAGCTGCAAATTTTAAAATATTTTAAAATCAATTGTTATGTTTTGTTATGTTTGAGTATCATAATAAAATATTCAATAAATATTAATTTTTTTATTTATCACACATATCAATAAATCTGTCCGAGGAAAAGTTATTTTTGTAATTTTTTTTGTTTTGCTTCATTATTTTTTATAAAGAAAAACCTTTATAATAAGATGAAATGACAAAGAAGAACAAAACGAAGAAGAAAGAAAAGAAGTCCAGAGGTAGAAAATCTGAAACTTCTGAAGCATTGATGAAAGACTTGGCGTTTATTCGGATATGTTATTTTGATCTTTAAGAAAACGAGAATCAGAGTACCACCGATCCAACCGAAAATTCATTGAATCCCGGTCCGACCTAAAACTCGGGATTAACCGACCGATTCTCACACTATAAAACGATTTGATGTTGATCAGTTCGCTACACCCTCCTATTCTTGGTTGGCCAGCTTATCTGATCCAACCTTCACAACATTGAATTTAACAATACAATAGATGCAACTCACACCTTTTATGTTTAAATGAGTGTAAACTTTTCGTCATGGTTGTGTATTGAAATTTGTAAAAATTGATTTTGGCAAATTAAAAATTAGTATTCAGTTAATAAAAAAATTTGTTCAACCATTTCAGGTACTAACACAAAGAATAACTTTTGTCATATATGTAAGTTGAATGCACAAACATAATGAGTTGAATGGGCCATTGTAATCGGGATGCCCTTGCTTATTTAAACCTCCTTAAAACAATAATTAGGAAGTTGGGCACACGTCTTAAAATGGACTTCCTACTGGTTAGGTTTACTTCATAACTAAAAAGTTAAGAGTTCAATCATTTATTGTGTATGTTGTGATGTATATATCCAAAAATACTATAAATTGTTATTTAACAAAGTAGAAATAAAAATGGAAAAGAAAGTTGAGTGTGCTATAATAATGGTTTGAACAAATTGTTCGATGATACATCATAAACTCATGATTATAATCAACGCAGATCAAAGTTTATATATATATATATTTGTAGTTAAATGCACCAATATAAATTACTTAGACATGTTTTTAAGGCCAAAAGTATTGTTACAATCAAGAATGTAACTGACATTTTCAATCATAATGTCTTTCCTTTGTGAAAAGAAAAAAGAATTGGTACAATAGCTAAATTAAATAAAATAATAGTATTTTAAATTTTATACTATTTATATTGAGAAAAATTATGTAAAAACTTGTGTTTTGGACCACACAATAACACCTAAGTCTTGTCTTTGGAGCTCATGAAATGAGCCAATAACATTGGGCTTAGGATCATATTCACACACCCAAAAGACTTTTGGTCCATCAAAACCTAACTGAGCCATTAGACCACAAAGTTTAATGAGCTTCAACCCAATAGACATTTATGGGCTAATGGGCCATCATAAGTGCAGGACCGTTGAATGCTTGCAAATTAAAACACAACAACACAAAGAGGAGAGTGACTCAAACTTAATCAAACAGTAAACTGGATTAACCACACAAGATGATACTAAGAACACAAGTAATTAATAAGACAGAACCAAAAGAACACAACACAAGGAAATGGGTTTTCAAGATTGCAGTATATTGCTTTCTCAGGTTCTATTACAAGCGTTACAAAGCATATCTTAAGTTACAAGAACAAGAGGATACTTATACTACATCCTACAACCCGGCCATACTATGAAAGCCAGGTTGGATAGAATTGACTAGACACACAACAGAATCAATTGTAGAGTCAAAAGGCAGATTGCCATAGCTCACATCCTAATATATTACAAAAAGGATAAAGTACATAAAGTAAAATGATACAGACACAAGACCTCAATGTACAGTTTACCTAAAGCATGGACCTTTTCACCAACTCATGTGAGTTGGTGACTTTATCAGAGTGTCAGCGGAAAGGGGTCCAGCTTTAAGGAAAAGTACATCAGATAAAGCATGTTGTAAAAGTCTTCGGAAGAAATCTGTCTTCATAGGTTGAGGCTTCGGAAGACTTTGTCTCTGAAGCTTCGGAAGACTTCATGTTTAACTTTGGAAGATATTGGTCTTGGCTTCGGAAGATTTCACACTTTGAGTATTTCTTATTGCTGGTGTGAGAACTTCGAAGCTTCTACTTCAGTACTCATGTGCATGCATGCA
>BJCM01086609.1:0-15232 GCA_018326385.1 Flaveria bidentis
TATCTTATTTCTAAAATTTGTGTGTCCTTAATTTGTCTATATCTATCACCATTCATAAGCCCTTGTTTGCTTTGGAAGTAAACATCTTTTTAAAGACTTTTCATAGATTTTTGATAATTTCTATTAAGAAGATATGGTTTTACCTTCGGAAGAAATTTAAGTCTTTAAACAAACAACTATCACAAAACATTTACCTTTGGAAGAAATCTCCAACATATCTTCCGAAGCTTAAATTTGTTTCTAAGTACTTGTATGTTTCAAATAACCTTTTTATTCCGAATGTAATTAACTCTTAGAAGTTTTTATAACTTCCAAAGGTTAATTTCCTCCAAAGCTAAATTCTCTAAAATCTTTGAATTCACTTCCGAAGTCACTTTGGCTTCAGAAGCTTTCTTCTCAAAACTTTCGAAGTCAAATTACTTTCGAAAGATTTATGACATCCAAGAAAACTAGTTTTGGGCAAAAAACAAACTACGTTTTCAGAGGTAGGACCGACATCCGGATTCCAAAGTTTATCCTCTTTCATTAACTTTGTCTGAGATCCATTTCATATATAAACCCAATGGTTCCCCCTCTTTCTTTATCATCTTCATTTCCTCCCAAGTCTAAATTCCTAAAATTCTCTTTAATCGCCTTTGTTCTTCATTTCCTTCAACTCGAAGCTATCCAAAATGGCCAACCCCAACCGCAGAAATGACCGAAATGTTTCCATGTAGTTAGATAGGTAACACAATCAGGTTGCTCTGTTACACTCTTAGACAGATCCTCATTTCTTAGAGGTTTGTCAATTTTTGGCTATGACCAACTACTCTATCTCCCGTATCATTGATCCTATTCTTTATGAGGATCATTTGTTGATTTTTGGAAGACCTATCAAGAAGTCATCATGGATGGGGTGAAGGCATTGTCTGCTATAGTGTAGGGGAGGACAATCTTCATCACTCCGGCCATCATCAACACCCACCTTCAGCTGGATGATGAGGAAGGTGAATTGTCCTTTCTTAAAGAAGTTGTCAACCACTCCTTTGAGCAGACGAGCTATAAAGGAGATTTCTCTATCAAGACCTTCAGGAAAAGTAAGGTCTCCTCCAAATGGAAGTACTTACTTCATGTGTTTATCCACAGCTTGCCAAACAATCATGGGGGATGGGACTAAATTCCTTAAGATCTCTCCGTCATAGTGCATGGGATGGATCATGGAGTCAAGTTCAGGTACTCATAATTTGTTTATACAAATTTACTTGCTAACTTGGACTCCTTAGAATATTATATGTTTCCAAGATATGTTCAATGCATTCTCAACTATGAACTGAGCTCATAGTTGAGGGAAACAAGTAATATTCATAAATTAGGATAGATGAAGCCTGACATCTTTAAAATTTTAAAGAAGCCAACTATTGGCTTCTCTAGGGTGGAAACAGTCCTTGTCTCGAAAATGTTAGAGCTCATTACGCAAGGTGACAACCTACCAACTCAAGCTAGTGTTGAACCCACACATTCTACCTCTCAATTACCAAAATAGCCACAAATCACCCTCACCTACCAAAGAAAATCCAAACAAACCCTTGCACAAGCTACTCTGTCTATGCAAGCCCCCATACTACTACCCACATAAGAGGAAGTGGATAATAGAGCTTCCACTTCACTGGAGGTGCAAACCACTTCCACCTCTTCAAGAATTAGTGTTGACATTCCTCATGCTCAACCTGATGAGCTAACTAGCCCAACAGCCTTAAGCCTTCACTCTAATTCACAACACTCAAGTGAACAACCTTCAGGGGAAAGCTACCATCCTAAGCCTTTAGATCTCATCCAACCAATTCCTAGCCTTGATTTCTATGATGATGAGGACTTGAGATTCTATGAGTACCAAGAGTCTCACTACTCTTCTCCCACTCTTCTCCCATATGGAAGAGGCTCTTATTTCTGCAAGTGATTATATCTTTAAGACCTTAACCATGGCAACTAAGCCAAGTGATACTCCATCTAAAGTGGTCAGTGAGCAAAGGTAAACCAGCAGCCAAGAACATTATGTTGGTGATGAGATTAAGGACTTTGGTTTAATTATCTCATCCCCCAATGAATCTTCTGATAAAGAAGAGAGAAATCTGAGACTAAAGATGCAAAAACTATCAAAAACATGCACCTATTTAGTATCTAAGGTTAGTCATTTGGAATCTCGAGCGACTACCTTATATAATTGGGTCAATGATTAGAAACTTGAGATATCTTATCTCAAAGAGAAACTAGCTGGGAGACCTATAAGAAGAGCTAATATAGGAACACAAGAACATGTGGATTTGATTGAGCTAACTCCTAGCTTAATTATGCAAGAGGGTGATGCGACCAAAAAGGGGGAAAAGTCATTACTATCATAGAACCTGGGAGTTCCTCACAGAGTATGGACACTGTGGACTCACCATCCTCACTTGCAGTGGTTCATACTCAGCAACTTCCTTAATTTCACATTGATGTAGACTATAGACTCTTTCATTCAGAGTCTCTTTGAGGATGGCATACCAAGGGATGTGTCATCTCCACCTCAATAAACTTCCAACTACATCACAAGGTGGATGTATGATGCTAATAGAATAGCCCTTATTCTTTGAAGAATTCAAGGGCAGCAAGAGGTCTTTAACTTTTAGACCTTGAACTACTATGAAGGTCTTGACCTTATCAACATGCCACTTGTCAACCTAAACCAATCTAGACAAGCTGACAAGTTGGCTCGAAGGATTCAAGACAGGATTACTAGTGAGTCCAGCCTCAGAAGGAGACAAAGGCAATCAGGCAATGTTATTGGTCAACTGGATGTTGAGCAAACCATGAGATTAGCTTCAAAGGGAAAACCTTGACTAAAGGCCCAGTGATGGAACCTGAGAGTCCTATCATACCTATTATTGCTTCAAAAATCCATTACTTTAATGAGACACCTGCTGGTGAAGGTGTATCTCAACCTCTCTCTGGCCAAAGCATGTACGCTACTCCAAGTAATAAAGGCCAAAGCTCTCTCCACCCTGAGTCACAAAGGTCTGTGAGTAACAAAGGGAAAAGGAAAATGACTCTTGAGGAGAATGAGGAGTAGTAGGGAGAGAGAAAAAGGAAGCTAAATGGAGAAAGTTCCTATGCAAGGTCTTTTGGCTTCATGGAAGTTGAAATCAGGGCTACCTTGAGACCAAACACTCAAAATGATGAGTTAATGACAATTAGGATTGCTTACTTACAGACCAAGAACTATATTATTGATAATATCATCTCCCTCCCCTTAAAAAAATTGAATGAAATGGCTGACATGGAATTGTTAAGAGAGAAGAAGGAGGAAGAGGATACAAGATTGCTTCTTCAGATCAAGGAAGAAAAGAGACTGAAGAGGTTCTACAAACATGTTCCTACTCTTTAACCTTTTAAGAAAGTCATGTACAAGAGACTGTGGCTACACAAGAACCTCACATAGAAAAAGACATAGATATGATCAACAAGATCAACTACCTAAGTGCTATAGGTCTCTATAAGGCAGATGCACTTCTTCCCTTGTCCTTTGAGAACATTGAGTTTGAGTATATCAAGTAACTTGAATTTCAAGTTCTCAAAGAATTAAAAACAACAAAGAGGAAGATGAGGGAAGAAACAGCCAAGTCAAGAGCCATCATCCAAAAGAGCCAAAAGAAGTCTGCTGATAGGTAGAGGATGAGCTTTTTTAAGCTATATGGATTCTCTGAAAGGAGACTTGGCCCTATGTCTCTATGCAATATGGATGAGTACATTAGAGTGATCAAGCAGAAGATTAAAGGAGGAAAACTAGTTGATTTACACTCCCCACCAAGTGAGGTCCCTTAAGAAGTGGAGGTAAAGGTTGAACCTTTTGAGACAACACAACCTAGACACCCTGCTGAACCTTAGCAAGCTTCCTCTTTTGATCCACAGTAAGGTTCTGTCCCCTCTCAATCTAAACCTGTGAGAGAGGAAAACCCAATTGAGAAGGCAAGGATGATCAACAAAATGCTACAGACTAGTCTTTTCAGTTAAAAAGTGTAAAGAGGAGAAAAAGGATGGCTTATAAACCAAAGTCTAAGAAGAAGAAGAAAGAGACATCTGTATCCAAACCTCAGGAAGAGTCAAAACATTCTGAGGATGTGCAGCAAGAGGAAGCTCCAGCGACTCCAATTCAAGTAGCTCCTCTACCATCAAAAGACCCATCTTATCCTAGTGTTAAACTACTTATCCATAGAGATGGCATGGTATTGTAGATGTCTACACGTGGCAAGACATGTTTAGTATACCTCTACATGATCTCTTTGATATGATAAGACACTATGAGAGTCTGAGTGATCCTGACCATCTTATAAACAAAGGCATGGTCATCATCAAAATGAAGACTGTCAATATCTGAAGTCTTCAAATGTTTTGATAGTATCAGCTTGGGGAGTTTGTAAGGTTTCATATTAGTTGATGCAATCCAAAACATCCAAAGTCTTTCTTGAATGCATGCACATAAGTACCAAATAGAATGCTTTGGATGTCTCACACTATGTGTTAGAAAATATTCTAAATGAGAAATATTCTGAAGCCAAGATAAATATCTCCTAAAGTCAAATATGAAGTCTTTCGAAGATTCAAAGATAAAGTCTTCCAAAGCCATGACATGAAGACAAATTTCTTCTGAAGACTTTTGAGTACATGCTTTATCTGATGTACCTTTTACCATAAAGCTGAATCACCTTTCCGTTGCAACTTTGTTTGAATCACGAACTTTCACAAGTTGGTGATAGGTCCATGCTTTTGGTAAACTGTACATTGAGGTCTTGAGTCTGTTGTTTTATACTTTATGTATATTTATCATTTTTTGTAATATATATTAGGATGTGAGCTATAACATGTCATAGTCACTAGTCAAAAGGCAATCTGCCTTTTGACTCTACATTGATTTTGTTGTTGTCTAGATCATGTATCCAGCTGGCCTTCAAAGTATGGCCGACTGTAGGATGTAGTATAAAGTATCTCAGGTCATTTGTATCTTAACACACCGTTATGATTTGAAAACACTTGTAAGGAACTTGAGAGCACTATACAACATTCTTGAAAACCAAACACTTGTGTTCTTGTTCTTGTTATGTCTCTTTATTACTTGTTTTTCTTTGTATCAAAGTGTAACTGGTTACTAGTTCCCTATTTGATCTATTAAGTATTCTAACTCACTCTCCTCATTGTGTGTTGTGTTGTAAGTGACCATCCCTTAAAGGGTCTTGCATAAACCGATAATTCCCATTGACGACAACTACATGTTTGACTATGCAAATTAACTAAAACTTTTTTTTACCATTGTTAGCAAACTCAAAACAATGATTGTTTATGTTTGTTATGATCCATGTAACACTTATTCTAAATCCCTCTCCAATTTTATTTTTAGCCCATTTACTAAGTCTATGCTATAAATTTACTATCATTTAAAAAATAAAATTTTGTTAGGACCTTTAGGTACGGAGTACTAACTGATTTACGTGTATACCAAACCAAATTGTGGGGAATCCTATTTGATTGGCGATCCAATCGGTGAGAACGCAAGTATAATCAATCTAATAATGAATCAAAATGTTAAGAACGATTGCAAGATGATTTACTGCGATCTATGAACTTGGAACAAGTGTTCTTGAGCCTCTGGACGTCTAAGGTATGATTATGTGCGTAGGTATTCAAATTGTTATGTTTTTCCATGAATTAAGTGGTATTTATAAGTTAGGGTTTTCCATTCGTACGACCGAACCATTAGCATAGTTCAGTCGTGCGATTGAAGCATGCGGTTGATCCATCCGCACGACTAAATGTTCAGTCGTGCAACTGAGTCAATCTCATGTCACAATCGTGCGACTGATCCTATCTCCTGGTTTAGTCATGCGACTGGTACATTAGCATGAATTATTCATGCGTATGGTCCATTCGCATGAGAACTTCACACAATTAAGTTTAAACATGTTTCTCAACCATTATTGACTAAGAACTATGTAAACAACCACAAACCTATATAGTTAGTTCCATACACCGTAAACAATGAAATATTAAACATTATAAGCATAAACCACACATTGTATTTCATTAATACCCATTCATTACATATATGTAAGACATGAAATACATTTTACATTGAGCTCCTAAACTAGGTACATATGTATCAACAAACTCCCCTTTGGACCTAGTTTACATCTATTGTCTAACATTCTTCATCAGCTCTTCAAATTTCTTGTACTTCTCCTCTCTTGTGACTCCTGCATGTATTTTGAATGCAAACCAGAGTCTTATCACGTTTTGGAACTGAAGGGCTTGTACAATGTATTGCGCGTCATAGAACAGTGGCCAGTTGTATAAAGTGTAGACATCGTCAGAAGACAAGTTGGTTAGCCACATTGGGTCAAATACCCTGATAGTTTCCATATTACCTTCTCTGTTCAAAACTATGACTGCCTAACCTGTTCTCCAATCATAGTACAATGACTTGAAGTGTGGAGTAAAGTCCTGTGGCATTTCCCTTAGAGAGATTCTTGACATCGTACGTGGAGGACTCCACTTCAGCATTATCTTTGGCTTGCCAGTAATGGAATCAACTTCAGACCATCTGATATACCTCATCAGTTGTTGAGGTTTGAAGTTGACCCACCTGGTGTGTTACTCTCTCTTCAAATCAACCTCAAACCAGCCTAACATCTTTCTTGGGTCAGCATATAACAGCTTCAGCTTGGCCAGCTGGTTGAGCTCAAAACCAGGTAGAGTCTTTAGATCATGTGGGAATCTAAAGTACTCTATACCCTTCTCTCTCTTCACCGCATACACATTAAGATCCTCAAAATAGGCCCACGCGATGATCATGCCTGACACCTTGTGATGCTTCTTCACTTTGTAGAGCTTGGTGTAGACACTCGGTTTTGGAGCAGTGTGTTGGGCTCGGATCTCTGCAAAACAGGCCGCCCATTCAGCCTTCTTGATGTCAACGTCAGCGTCTGTGGCTTGGGCTTGACCTTCTTTCTTTTCGGATTCACTTTCCATCTGATCAAGTATATCAAAAGTATCACTAATGAGAGTATCTCCCAGATTGGGGACTACATTTCCCTCTCTATCAGTATACTCAGGATAATGCTCCGTTGTGACGTCCTCGATCTCGATGTCATCTATGTGATTCAGCTCATCGTCACTTGCAACTTCAACAGTTGGAGCATCCTTCACAATCTCGTCCGGATTTAGCCGGAACATCTCAGCAAGTTGTCATTCGTAAGGTCATGAATGATCTCTCCTTCTTCAGGAGTATAGCTTACAGACCTTCGGACGATCCCTTGCAAATCAAGAATCATTGTGAGTTGAGACTTGATTTGCTGAAGGGGAGCAACATCGTACTCATCTTGCTGAGATGATTGACCTGCTTGATTTAAACATGTTAAATACATCAACCATTAGTCAATAATCAAGACAGAGACATATCAAATATATATAAACATTAATTACATAAGTTTAATACATGATTCAATTACAATATTTAAAATTACATAACAACTAAGCATTAATTTTATCCTGAATCATGTGATCTTCTACAGGTGGGGCTGAGGTCAAGGCACCCTGATCCTGAGTCTTCTTGGTGTGCCTCTCGCTAGCTTGTGTGGCCCCTGATGCCGCTGCATCATCTTCTTCCTCATCATCTCCCCATCTCCTGCAACATCATCAACTCCTTCCTCTGTCTCTTCCTAATCTTCATCCTCCTCATTATCATCCTCATCATCATCATCGTCATCACCATCGTCATCACCATCCCTTTCTCTTATCTTCAGAGGCTCATCCTTTGTTCCTTTGAGCTTGAGCATGATAGTCTTTTTTGCAGCCTCCAACTCCTTTATCTTCTTAGCTGATAGGACTTTATGCTCCTGGAGTTGGGCAATCTCCTCACCCTGTGCAGCCATCTGCTGAGCTTGGTACTTAATCAGCTAGGCCTGCTGTGAGATCTACTGTGCTTGGGCAGAGTTTTGCTCCACAAGCTAGCGTATTTGGGTATCTCTCTCCTCATAAGCATCCCACAGCTTCAGCACCATTCTATTTGGTGCTGACAACCGATCCTCTATCCCAACAAAAGGTAAGGATGATCCAGTAGTGAATATCAGGTGGGACGATTGTCCGGGTTGGTGGCTAGTGGAGGTGGTAGTGGCAATGGTGAATATGGGCGGTGGTATATGAGTGGGTGGTGATGGGTAGGCTGTAGTGGTGGTGGAAGTAATGTAGATGGGTGGTGGAGTAGCTATAGTAGTGATGGTGGGTGAAGTGGTAGTAGTGGTGGTAGCTGTGGTGGTGGGTGAGTGAGTGGTGGTGGTAGATGTGGTGGTAGTGGTGGAAGAGGTAGTAATCAACATGTACCTCCTTCTATTGGGTTTCATCCCGTGGGGCTGAGCCATTCTCTTCTTCCTCGTACCCTTCGAGGCGGATGCTCCCCCTGGGATGTTGGGCTGATCTGGGGTGTAGGTTGGATCATTCATAGTTTCCCCAGACCCGCCCGGGAATTCACCAACCGCCTAAATCCCTTGTTTAGTGGCAACCACCTTGCTGCCCATCGTTCGAGTCAACGGCTCATCATCACTCTCCTCCTCCTCATCAGGTTTGAAATCCTGATGGAAACCAACTATATCAGCTTCTCCATGAGTGGATGGTGGAGGTGTAGCATCTGTAGTGGTGGCCCTAGATGGAGTGGGGCCAGTGTCTCCACCATCACCACTGTCATCATCATCTGAGTCATTAGTGGGGATAACAATAGGCTCAGTGTTGGAGTCGTTGTCATCATGGCGCCACTTCCTTCGTGTTGGCGCCACGTAGTCTTCACGGGCCAGATGCCCAAACAGCCGCCTCACAGGGGGTTTCACCTGCTTCCCCCTGTACACCTTCATCCGACCCAAGGTGGTATCGTCCATCACCTCGAGCACCACGGCATCCTCCTTCTCCTTTGGAAACGAAGGAGATTTTGGTCAATGATCATCTGCATAAATCGAGGGTACATGCAAAAGCTCTCCTTGCCCTTAGCCTCGATGTTCTCCATTAGGTAGGTGAAGATCATCCTTGAGAAGCTGAATTGACGGTTCAGCACCAACGCCACATAGGCGTTATGTATCTGGTCGAATAGCTCGTCGAATCCTTCCTTCTGTGAGGCAATGCACTTGACTAGTACATGGGATAAGTACTTAAGCTTGGGAACAAGTTGCTCTTGTTGAGCACACCTGAGTTGATGTCCCCAAAGTACTTGGCCCGCAGAAAACAGCCTCGTATTTTAAGTGGGTGTAGTCGGGTAGGGCAGTCAGCATCGTCCCCAAACTCTAATACTATCCTGAGATTGTCCTCAGTGATCTCTATAAGCTGACCAAAGATAGAGCTCCTGATCCGGTGGGGCTCTGAGGTCCTGTCGACAACCGCGCCTTCCCAGAAGGCCTGCTGAACTGAGCGGTATGGTGTGCACGGAGTCGAAATGGCACGAAAGATCCTTGATCTCCGTAGGAAAGTAATAATGCCCGATAAGTCATCTGCATTCCTGGAAGTCAGATCCAGATGAGCACAGATGTTGTGCTTCGTGCTCATAGTCAAACGACTAGCCATCTGTTACACAAAGCTGATAAACGTTAGTTTGTGTCAATGAGTAAGAATTTGATTCATTTAACTTGAAGTCTTTTGTTCTGTCATGCGAATGAACTGAGCGACTGAGATCTAGTCGTGCGAATGAGCTGTGCGACTGAGATCTAGTCATGTGAATGAGCTCATACGTACGACTGAGCATGCGACTAGGCTCAAGTGTATGCTATCTCATGCGTTACACCGGTCATGCGACTGAACTCATACACATGGTTCAGTCATGCAGTTTAGCCATTCTTCCAGCTTAGTTGTGCGATTGAAGTTCATCAGGGTGTCCATTCGCATGACAGACTGACTCTTCAATTCAAATTCAAATTTTGAGAAAAATTTAATGTTAGACATCGTGGTTTGGCTCATTAGTCTTGCAAATGACCGACAAAACACCTAATAACCTTTAATTTTACAACGTGCTTAGTTTTATTAGTTTCTTAGTCAAACTAAATCTCGGTTCTATTTAGGGCTTAAATTTAATCATTTAGGGAACAAATCGATGGAAATTTGAGTAGATTGCCACACACTTTACCTATATAATCACTAGAAATCATCAGTAAACAACAATCAGTGGTCTAGAATGATCAAATGAAAATCGGGTAGAGTAACGGTATAGTCGTGCGATTTGGGTGCAATTTGGGAGTGATTAATGACTGCGACCGACTCCCTTCCTTTTATACTAGGGTTTCCTTCAGTCATGTGACTGAGCCCAGTCGCATACTTGATTCGTGCGACTGAGGATCAGTCATGCGACTGGCACAATCGGTCACCTTCAGTCGTGCGACTAGAAGTCAGTCGTGCGATTGTGTCATTCGATCACATTCATTCATGCAATTGGTTCATTCTTGTTATCCAATCGTGTGAATTTACTCATGCTTATGGTCCAATCGCACGTTTGGCCCATACGTGTGGGTTAATCGTGCGATTAGGCTCATACGTACGTGCCAATCGTATGGCTGGTCCATATTCATGGTCCAGTCGTGTGAATGGATCATACTTATGATTTTGACTTTATGACCATTTGACACTTAACCCCTTTTAACTGTTAATTAAACATTTTGAGCATTCGATCATCTCAAACATGACCAATTTAATTTAGAAAACTTTTGATCACCTCAGACGTAATCCTTTTAAAACAATTCGTCACCTCAAATGTGACCCTTTTATTTGATAAACTTTTCATGCGTAGTCCGACATTTAACTGATAAATTAACTAAAATTTACTAAATTAAACAACTATAAGTAAACCAAATCTAAAACATATTTTTGTAATTTTGTGTGAGGTTGAACTCGTAAGATAGATATCTAGCAATTTTATTTCTCGAATAGTATAGCTTTAAGATATTTTGACCATAGCTGGAACGATTCATTATGGAATCATACAGGTTTACCAAATAATTTGGAACATGTTACCAAACCTTTTGATGCTAAATTCTTGTTTTTCATCGAGAGTCATTAGTAAGTCTAGGAAATCATACTAGTGCTACAAGGTGTACACAGTGGTTTTGACTTTCAAGAGTTGTAGCCACGATGATTTTCAGTATACTTGTCCTCTTAAATCTATACACAGACTTTTGACACAGATTGGTGATGATTTTAGGTTTAATTATTTCAACAAGCATTTATGAATCCTATGCTCATATGATAATCAACATTCCTCAGGAGATTTTTGAGCGGTCTACGGGTAGTATTCAAGAATAAACTATTTTAGAGCTTTCAAAGAGATGCTAAGCCTCAGGTTAGTGCCACCGCAAAGTAGAGAGGCGCAAACAACAATGAATTCTAGAATATTTAGGTTATGCTTATCCTCAGGTCAGTGCCACCGCACAGCAGAGAGGCACACAACCTATCTTCTTGATTGAGCAATTATTTTCTTTTTGCACAGATCGCACCAATAACATGGGTTATTAGCTCGATTGCATTTTTCAATTTTCATGTGCTTTGCTCATTTTTATGGTCATCCACACACATTTGTGGCGATTATTTTGCTCATCACCCCTTATTGGAACTTCATTGATTGTGTTAACTAGGGATAAGATGATAACCCACAGCTTGTTTAGCAACTTAGTTTGAACTTGACATCACCAACGAGGTCTATTAATCTATTGTGTTGAATCTATCGACATATCATCAGATGGTCTAGCAACCTCTAGGTCTACTTTCTCCATGTTACCTTAGTAGCAACTAGCTTAACTATCATTTTTTCCTTTTATGTTGCTTAGACATCTTCGACTTATACTTTGAATTCTGCATTTTGAACAATTCGTTCTTTTAAAGTCCCAAACTATTTGTTCCTGTGTACTATCATATTCCATAGTCATTGAATCGGTATCACAGATACCATCTCATTTCTCTTAGCTAGACTGTCCATTTCCCTCGTTTTTTTAAATTACTTAATACTAGTCTAACCTATTCTCCCCTTAAAATTCTATAACCAAATATGGTTTTGCGTTTAGAATTTTAATAGGCGAAGAAATGAACAAAAATAAAATAAAATAAACGAAAATAAAAAACTAAGATTAACTCGACTCGTTGGACTATGCACTTTCATCGTCTGGAATCACTTCATTTTTCATTTTAAGGCCGTTGACCTCTAACATATATAGAAAACGTGGTTTATCAAAAGCTTTTCTGTAGAGGTCAGCACGTTGGAAATCCGTATTAATTTTAACAACATCGATTAAGTTCTTTTCAAAACAATCATGTATAAAGTGATATTTAATTCCGATGTGTTTTGTCTTAGGATGTTGGACTGGATTTTTAGTTACGGCTATAGCAGCTGAATTATCAAAAAATATAGGAGTGTCAGAGAATTTCAAACCGTAGTCCCGTATTTGCTGTTGAATCCATATGATCTGTGAACAACAACTCGCAGCAGAAACGTACTTAGCTTCACAAGTTCACAGAGCAACCGAGGTCTGCTTCTTACACTGCCAGGTGACTAATCTTCTCCCAAAAAATTGACATCCCACTGATGTTGACTTTTAGTTCATATTGCAACCGCCGTAATCCGAGTCACTATACGTTGTAAGCTCAAAATAATCATCATGAGGATACCACAACCCAAGTGTTGGTGTACCCTTCAGATAACGAAATATCCTTTTAACTCTTATGAGATGGTTGACTTTCAGTTTCGCCTGATATCTTGAGCAGAGACACGTTGCGTACATGATGTCAGGTCATGGGGCAGTGAGATATATGAGAGATCGAATCATTCCTCGGTACATGGTAGCATCCACCAGATCACAATTCTCTTTGGGTGCTACATCATGATTTGTAGCAAGTGGAGTCCCAGCTGCAGAAGCGTTCTCCATATCGAACCGACAGAGAATATCGCCTACATACTTGGTCTGATGTAGAAATATCCCCTTTGGTGTCTGATCCACCTGTAACCCGAGAAAGAATTCCATCTCTCCCATGGCGCTCATCTCAAATTCAGCCTTCATTACTGCTTCAAATTCTTTACATAGGTCTTCGTTTTTCGAATGAAAGATTATGTCATCAGCATAGATTTGAACAAGCAGTAAGTCACCATCCTTTTCTTTGATGAACAGAGTGCAGTCAATCACTCCTTTGCGAAATCCATGTTTCACAAGATGAGTTTAGAGTTTTTCATACCATGCTCTCTGGGCATGGTGGAGCCCATAGAGAGCCTTATCTAGTTTGTAAACTCTGTTCCGATGATATGGATCCTCAAATCCTTCGGGTTAACTGACATACACTATTTCCCGGATTTCACCATGAAGAAATGCACTCTTTACATCTAGTTGATAAACTTTAATCTTCATGTAAGAGGCATATGCTAGGAAGATACGAATCGCTTCCATTCTTGCCACAGGTGCAAAGACTTCATTGTAATCAATTCCCTCGATTTGTCAAAGTCCTTGAACTACAAGTCAAGCCTTGTTTTTGATTATTACCCCTTAGTCATCTTTCTTGCATTTCAAGACCCATTTTTTGCCATTGACCTTAACACCTTTAGGTCTGTCCATAAGTGTCCATACACGTAACTTCTTGAATTGAAGACGTTCTTCTTGCATGGCACTCACCCATGCCTTGTCGTTTAGGGTTTCACTGACATATTTCGGCTCAAACTGAGACACAAAACACCGATACGCACCATCGTCCAGATAACCCTTTTCCATTACCGAGGCATAATCAGCTGAATATAGCTGATTTCTTGTTTGAACTCCTAATCTTACATCCCCAATGACATTGTCTAGAGGATGGTAGACGGTTAAGCGGGATCCAGGAATAGTGGGAACGACTACCTCATTATCGAGATTGTGAACTCTTGGTTCCGAATATGAGGCATTAGGAGTTTGAGGTTTTGAAGAATCAGAGGCATCAACATTAGATGCTTGTGGACTTGTAGTAGTAGGAACCTGTTCCTCCTGATTGACCTGATTGTTCTCCATTGCTTCATCGTCAGAGGATGAGTCACTTACCTTACATCATTCATCAATTTGGTTGCTAACTCATCTTCAAGAGTGGAGAGGGGGATGTTGAAGGACTTAAAGAATCCATCATAATTGAAAAAAGAATGTGGGTCCTTTGCCAGTAGGGGGTGGTGTATCTCTGAACGTTGACGTTGCAGCATACTTCTACTTGAACCGATGAGTTGTTGTAAACTTTTTTATTCGGTATGTTATATCCTAGAAAAATTCCTTCTTCAGCCTTCTCGCTGAACTTACATTCTTGAGTTTTCTTCAAGAGGGTGCATGGTGCGCCAAACGGTTCGAGGTACTCTAGATTCGGTTTATGTTGTTGGAGTAACTCGTAACACGTCTTACCATGAAATTTTACCACCAGGACTCGATTTAGAGTGTAACATGCATTGGCAACTGCCTCGTTCCAAAATTGGATGGGCAATTTCGAGTCTGCTACTATTGTCCATGTTGTCTCTATCAAGCTGTGATTCTTTCTCTTAGCAACTCTGTTCATTTGAGGAGTGTAGGCAGAAGTGAACTGGTGCACAATTCCTTTTTCATTGCAGAATGCCTCCATCCATTGGTTCTTGAACTCGGTACCGTTGTCTGAGCGTACTTGTCTTACCTTCAGCTTTTAGAGTGACTCCAATGTAGTTACTAGCTCTTTGAATGACTCAAATGTTTCTGATTTGGATTTTAGAAACATTACCCAAGAGAATCTTTAGTAGTCATCCATAACTACATAGCAGTACAAGTCGCCAACGATGCTCCTTGTACTAACTGGGCCAAATAGATCCGTGTGAAGAAGCTCAAGAGGCAGTTCAATGGAATGAACTTTCTTTTCCTTATAAGACTTCTTAGTCTGTTTCCCTTTCTTGCAGGTGACAAAAAAATTAGGTAATATGAAGTTTCTGACGTTTATTCCTCGCACTAAATCATTCTGGATCAAGTGATTCATATTCCGGGGATTGATGTGTTCCATTCTCCAATGCCAGGAGATCAAATCCTTCTCGGTAGCCTTTGACAAGAAGCATTGAACTTGATGATCCGTTGTGGAGGCCTTTGATAGATCCAAGACATAAAGATCGTTATATCTTGAAGCTGACATTAAGACTTGGTCCTCTGGGATCACATAGTCCTTTTTCAGAACATAGCACTTCTTGGTGTCG
>BJCM01086611.1:0-17325 GCA_018326385.1 Flaveria bidentis
CTAAACATTTTTGGATAAACTTATGCTGTAAACATTTGTGATAGTCTTAACTATTACACTGCATGTTGACACTTGTTCCCGGGTTGTGGGAAATTAAACAATGTCTTACTACTTGATTATGTGATCATCTTTATGTTATGCTTATGGCTATGTTGTCGTGAATATTGACTTACACGACACAAGTCTCCATTTGTGTTCGGGTGACGTCATGACACGCTTGTCACCATACTTATATTGCTTCTCTAACGTATACCATGTGTTATGACGATTCCGTCTCGTTACATTCCCGTGTTTCCGCTTTAGCGGGGGTGTGACATATAGAGCGGGCTAGGAGTCATCCTCCAGATGGCTAGAGTCCAGAGGAATGGAACAAAGTAGTTGAGTTGTTCACAAGTGAACAACATAAACGTCTTTTTTCATTAGTTTTTTTAATAGAGCTAAATAGCTTTATTCAAGTTTGCATGGGAGTCGCTCCTATTCCCAGAGGCGATATCTTCAAGTACGAAGTCATTTTTATCCAATTATGTATTATTAGTTTTTTAATTTAAACATTATTATTTTTAATAATTAAAGGAGCAACAAACAGGGACCCCGAGCCACATTGAGACGTGGAGGAGGGCACATTATAGGGAAGGGTTTGGATGGGTCAACTCGAAGGAAGAATAAGATTGGGTAAGTATAAATTTTATTTGTTATGATTGTTGAATATGTTATTATCTT
The DNA here is from genome assembly GCA_018326385.1 of Flaveria bidentis. Taxonomy (NCBI): domain Eukaryota; kingdom Viridiplantae; phylum Streptophyta; class Magnoliopsida; order Asterales; family Asteraceae; genus Flaveria; species Flaveria bidentis. The sequence goes on from BJCM01086611.1 coordinate 721, forward strand.
GTATTTATATGTTGCTAGTACTTTAATTAAATTTAGTATGTTAGTTTGTTAATCTAGCAAATTGTTTAATTTGAGGTCAAACACTTGGATAATATTATTTTCATTATTAGTTATTAAAAGCTTTAAAATTGTTATTTACTACTTATGTTTGAATAGGATGGTTTTTTCATTTTACAGCAGTTATGTTATCGAACTTTTATAAAAATCTAATAACTTTTTATTTTGTTCTTTAATAATGCAAAAAAAATAAAAGTCATTATGAACAAATGGAAATGAAGGCTGGTGAGTCACCCGTAAATGAGATGGAATGTTTGGAACGCGCCTTAGGACAAATGCGTGATCATACGAGAGGTGTTAGACAAAAGATAAAAAACATCTCTCGCTATGAAGCATCAAGCAAGTCGTCATCACATCAGGATGAGGAACTTAATGCACTTAGGCAACAAGTGCTTGAAATGCATGAACATATGAATGAACTTGAAAGAAGTAAATCTAATCTTGATAATGATAAAGATAATCAAGGCGATGATAATTAAATAGTTAATTTGTAATGTTTGTAAAAATTTAAATGATATTTACATTGTTAGTTTTGTTTGTATAACTCAAATCGTATCAACTTTCTTTTAGGTATTTATGATATTAGCTCTCGTTTTAGTATATTAATTTTTTTTCATAAGCTAACTTGGAAAATTATAAAAAAAGCAGGTTAATAAAAAAAATTAAATATTGAAAACAAAAGGAGTTGGTCTATGGCGATGACATGTCATCGCCATAGTGTTTATTTTATGTTAAAATTTTATTTAAATGATTATAAATAATAAATGACCTATGGCGATGTCGTCGCCATAGCCCGGAAAAAAATTGTTTTTAATTAAATATAATGCGGGAAATTCTTTGGCGATAACTTTGTGGTGAGGACATGTCGTCAGGATAGACCTTTGTGGCGACAATACCTTTGGTGACGACAATAAAATGGGCTATAGCGACGGAGCTGTGGCGACTGGGGCTATGGCGACGACATGTCGTCGCGATAGGCTATGACGACGACAAACACATCCTATAACGACGACAAATGTCTTCGCAATAGCCCAGTTTTCTTGTAGCGGATTTAAGGGATGCATTTTTGCTTGTGGATTTTACACTTAAATACAAATGAAATACCAAGTTCAAGTTAGCAATATCAATCTCTTATGCAAGCTCTATTAATGAGCGTTGCCGTTTATATGAATCAATATTTTTCATATAAAGTAAAATAGTCGCTCGTACAGTCTAAACAAAAAATATTTATAGTATCAAAGAACCTTACAAATGAGTGATTCAGTCAAAATCTATTGGTGATTACATATCAACATATATTTCATCGGAATAAGGGACTATTGACACAGTTATTATTATTATTATTATTATTATTATTATTATTATTATTATTATTATTATTATTATTATTATTTACTTTCCGTTGATTCACAACCACCAAACAGACAAAGTCATTAAGCTCTACATTACCCGGATCTATTGAATTTTCATTTATGTTTCGTGACTCTCTTGAGATTGAATTCCAATCTCAGAGATTTGCTGCTAATGCTCCTCCTATTTATTTATTTAATGTTTATTTAGCCAAGAATATGGAAAACACCAAACAAATATCAAAGTGGTGAAACCAGTTTCGAGCTTGCCATCATACCGAAGCGATAAATTTTGTATGGATTGTCGTATCTACCACTCCACAAGTTCGGTATCAATACTTTCAGTATAGGTACCGTATAGATGTCATTGCTAATTTATCGTTACATCCCTTTTTCATTTAATTGTTGGAATATTGACATTTCTACGAAGTTGTTGGAAGAACAAATATGAAATGTACGACATGACAGTTTTAATTAGTCTTGGAATTTAGCTTCAACTATTGTGTAATGTGTTTTTCACTAACCAATCAAACTATATAAAATAAATACTAAAAAGGGTTGGCATGGATAACAATTGCCCATTGAGCTCTCCGGTGTTTGTTAAAATGATTCCTTACCCTCAAAAGAAAATGTTGGAGAAAATACTGGTTCTTATAAAACATTATAAAACATATTGCATGCTATTAGATATTTGAAATATATTTCCTAATAATAAATACATGATACTGCTTTTTCTATAATTGTATCTGTAAGAAATACTTAGAACCAAGACACATAGATTATAGGACTATTACCTTTCAACTTTGGGTGTAACTAATGGTTTTATCATGTGACATTCATTGATCGAACCAAACATTTTCTTTACTTTTCATCAATTTGTATGTTAATTTAAATGGACTACACAAGAAACTAAAGAAACTATTTGTCTAGTGGTTGAAAGTGTTCTTCTCCTTTCCCTTTTACTAATATCGAACCTACCAATCCTCTCCCCATTTCTTAGTTTTTCGAATTTGTTTTGTGTTATTTCTATATTTTTCCTGTTGTTTTGTTATTTTTCTTTTTTTTCCTTCATGTTTTAGATCAAGCTTTTGTTTTAGCATAGAATGACATTTAAATTTTCTCTTACTTTAACAAAACAAAATTTAACACTCATGTTGCATTAACATTTTGAAATATATAAACGTGATTTAGGACCATAAGTTTGAAAAGAAAATTTGTATTCCTACCATGTAGAGCGGGAATTAAATGCTAGTTAGAATACAATCAAAAATATATTTTATTATCTTTGTGGTATCCATTACAAAGAGAATTCAAAATCTAAGTCTTTTCCTTACTCTCCTAACTGGCCATAAGGCACGATCACGATCACAAACTAAATTTTCCCATATGAGAATTGACACTATCTAACAACCCTGAACTAACTGAACTCTAGGAAGATGGTCCAGAGTGCATCTAATTAATGTTGTAATCCAATACGTCTAATAAATTACAACTTAAGCTGAACACTAGACATCAAAATTCTATATATAAGTTTATCAACTTAATGGACTTATTCACAAAATAGGTTTAAAGGGGACAAAAAAGGGCATCAATACAAATGAAAGTGTTTATGTGATGTCATAATCGATCTTTGTCAAATAAGATCAAACTAACAATTTAATGGAATTATTAACAACGAAGTCGACAAAATAAGGTTTTATGTAACTAGTATTACATCCCGCGCTTCATGACGGTTTCAGGATCATGATTATATATTCTTAAACTTTGATACAATAGAAGTGCTAAAATTTGTAATATAAAAATAAGAAGAAATAAAGCCAACAAAGCGTTTATCAAAATTAAAATGACAGAAAAGAAAATTTAAATGCATGAAAGAAAATTAAAGATAAGAAAAAGAAATTAAAATTAAGATTAAAACCGGGGTAGGAGTGTTGCAATGGATCGAAGTTAGATTGCTAAGTGAAGGAGATATGCATCTTACAAACAGCAAAAAAAATATAAACCAAGGAGAAAACAAACAACCTATAAACAAATATCACATGATGAAATAACTTGTTTTTAATAGAATCCATTGTAGTAATATATTAACTAACATTGATAGGTGAAGTTACTTGTGTATTCAACCAAAACATACACATATGATGTCATGCGTTCATACAACAAAAGAACTATTGAGAACGTAGATAGAACTAAGAGCATCCGAGAGATATATATAGAGTTTAGAAAACATCACGATGTTAAATTAAAGAAATAATAATAAACAACATGATTACATTATATGATGATGATCTTAAAAATAAAGTGAAGTTTGTTTAAATCAGTGTTGTTTTCTTTTTATTTAAAAAACGAAAAGATGAATATGAAAATGAATGTTAAACCATCTCTCCTAATTTACTTAAGTTACTAAATATATACAAATGAACTAAATTATAAAGATTTTAATAACCAAAAAACAAAAACAAATCAAAATAGTCAAAGAAAAAAAGAAGAAAAGACACCTATAAATTTTGGTCTCAAACTGCCGTCAAGTTTAATTTACCAAATTCTAATTGTCTACCACTGTACCAAATGGCCAGGTTTATTAAATTGTAGTTTAAAGACACATTGCACCTTGTATATCATGAATTAACTATGGTACGTTAGATCAAGTAGCAAATTTATGTACATACAAATATCGGCCTTTTACTATTAAATATACATTTACGTGAGTGTTAAAATATAATGAAGACGAAAACTACGAATATAAGTTCTAATGAACAAAATTTGTATTTTTTTACCAAACTATATAATGTCAAGTTACTATTGAGGTTGTGAAACTTCTACCTTAGTCCCAATCAAAGAGACTTTCTATTAAAGTGTGTCTGTCAAAGCAGGTCGGATACACAAGCTTAATTACATATGAAGAATTTTTTGTTTATATTTTACTTGTAATTCAAACACAGTCTACATAGTATTTGACCCATATCGAAAGGTCGACGAAAAATAAGATATAAATAAATTTTCTAATCACTTAAAACTTTTAAATGTAAATAGTGTGTCGAATCATAGAAAATCAATGAACAATGATGTGAACCTAGGCATAAAAGTAATATTAGAATTTTAATTTGATTTGATTCGTCACCATTGGGTATAGACCAATATATACCACAAGTTCCGATTGATCTCATCCTCACGTTACAAAAACCAAAACCTTGGCTGTGAACTTGCCTTCACAACCACCACCTCCGGCAAAAAACACCAAAAATCCTAGACACCACCACATAGCGTTCCTAGCCACCATCACCTTTCTTGATTTCTATCACAGCCTATCACTCCCAAAGCACTTTCACCACCAAAAACACTTTTACCGCCACACCATCACCCCTGCTGACATCGTCGCCACCCTTATTGCCACCACTAACACCATTCTTCTCCCTGTTGTTGCCATTCCTATAACCCGCACCACCACTTCTTGGCACCCTCTTGTAAATAGCTTTGACTCTTTAGGGTCTCGCCACCACCATCACCGTTTATGTATTTGAAGGTTGTTGCATCATCATATCACGACAACCATCGCCGACATCATCTGGTCATCATCATTTTTCTTAAAACTTTAAGATGTGTATATATCTCTTAATAGTTTGTAGTGATTTAACTTAATAGTTTGTAGTGATTTAACCTAAAGACTCGAAAATTAAATCAAGATGATGAAGATCAAGTCGAGCGAGAACCTGAAGCTACTGCGCGAGAAGTTTGTAGTTTAGGATAAATAGTCATTAGTGTATGTAACTATAAGAGCTTTTGTCATTTTCTTGGTTTCTCTAGTAACTATTATCATTCAAATCAGAAAACAATATACATCAAAGTTTATTTACATCCGTGTTCATCTATTTCTCATTCAATCTTATAATCGTGAGGATTATATTCTATGTTCTTATCACAAGATCGATCCGATCGTTATGTATGGATCCTTACAATTGGTATTAGAGCTTGGTATGCTCTAGAACAGTTGTTTTGAAGATTGTGAAGATTTCCTAAGCTTCGAATTACAATCATTTGAAAATCAATTTGATTTCTGTTGTTTTTTTTTTATCACTTTTGTAGATGTTAAGAACTGTTATTTGGTGATTGAAGATTTGATGTTGTTCATGTGATTAAACAAGCTAAACTGAATCAATCAGAAACACTTAGGATCAAAATTGAACCTTAATCATTAATTGAAAGCTTAATCAAACAATTTTGAACAATTTGGTGAAAGATTGAAGTTGGAATCTTCGAAATTGGGAAAAATATTGATCAGGCGAAAACTTACCGATCGCACGCGAAAAGTTCCTATTCGCGCCAGAAGTGTGTGTTTCGCAAAAGGTTAGTTGGAATGCTTGTTAAAAAATAATACTTTCACGCGAGATTATTTTTTCTCGCAAAATTCAGTTAGAAAACTAACCGCGCGAGAAGTTGGTGCCTGTTCACGCGAGAACTCCGAACTTTGTCGAGAACTTTAAGTTTTAAACTTTCTGAAAAGTATGATTTTTAAGTTTTAAAATGGCAAATCTAAAGCATATCGCTGCTACCCTCAACCTAATGAGACCGGGTTTATCATTTTGAGAATCATGTTATTTACACCTAACCCTAGATGATGTGGTCAATATATCCCTATCTATAATAATGATAACAGAGAGTTGGTGCCCAAACTTGAACACCTCTAGGATGAGAAAGACATGATGAAACTTCAACTTGATAACAAAGCATATGATGCCATCACTATGGCACTTACTATAGAAATTGCTCAAAAGTTCGAGAAATCAGAAAGGCTAAAGATTTATGAGAAGTGATGGCGATAGGCAATAAGGATATAAGGAAAAGCTAAAAGGACATGCTTAACCAAGAGTTTAATATGTTTAACCATGTGCTTGGTGAAACTTTAGTGGTTCAAATATCTAGGTTTGTTAAGCTGATAACAAAGATGAAGAGTGTTGGAATTATCTTGAAGAATATTTTTGTAAACAAGAAGCTATTGAACTCTTTACCCTAGAGCTAGAATAATAACTGTACCACCATCGAGAGAACCAAGGATTTGTTCACCTTGTCCCTCAGCGATCTCATTTAAGCTATCAAGTTATATAAAATGGATGACAAGCAGAGATTTGATAATTATATTAACACAATGGGAGCTCAAGCATCAGGATTACATACAAAAATGGCTAGTAATTCCAATTACTATGTCACCTATTCCATGTTGTGTCAACAACAAGCAACCAATCCTATTAATCCAAATGTCAAAGATCTATCCATGCCTTAGTTTTAAGCCTCTCATCAAAACCATTACAATCCAATGCAATCTCAACCCGAACCACAAATGTATCCATAAAGTCAATCCACTCACTCAAATAACAAGCATTTGTTTTAAATTCCCACCAAACCATACAGACCATTCAAATAGTTGAAGAGCGTCTACTATATTCACTACCTTTATGAACAACTATGAAGCTTTCACAGCCAGAAGACTCAATGCACCAATCATCTAAGTTGATGACTTGCAATAAGTTGATACTAATGATGTTGAAGAAAATGATATGAAGTATCAAATGGCTTTGGTGGTGTATCGAGCGATGAAATTTGCAAGAACAATAGGGAGGAAGATATTTGGTTAAACAATTCGGGCAAGATGGGAAAGAAAATGGTGATCGTGGAGGTAGAATCAAAGGGAGATAAAGCAATCACATCAAACAACAAAGCTCTGGTGTCTTAGAAAAATGAAGAATATGATTGATTAGGCCAGATGGAGATTTTGGATATCAAACAGTCTACTGCTTTGTTAGCTGAAATTCAAACAGATAATAAAAGTGTTGATGAGAATATACTTGATGAGTGTGTGTCTAATGATTTGATAAAGGGAATCTTTGCTGAAGAAGTTTGTGAGAATGTTGAAATGGTACTTAATGAAGATGTTGAAGAAAAGGGTGTTGAGTTTACTTGTTATAAAGATCAAAAGATTGTGAATGTTTCATCACAAGAGAAGAACAAGCAAGAGAAGAACAAGCAAGAGAAGAACAATCAAGAAGAGTCTAACAAGTTACATACTAATCTTTGTTCTAACACATGTTTAGAAAAGGTTCAAAGATACAACGTTCACGACGAACGCTTGATCCTAGAAGTTGAAAAGCTTCATGTCAAGGTCGTAAATATAAAAATAATGAGAAAATTTTTCAAGAAATATAGAAGTGTTAAGCAAATCAATTTATCAATCAAAATTGAATTTACATGAAAAAGATTATAACATAAAGGATTTGACAACACGTAACAATGAACTATCTTTAGAAATCAATAAACTTAACCGTCAACTCTTATATGCAAAATTGACTGTTGAATAATTTGAGCTATCTTTAAACATGGTTGAAGGTATAATCAAGTCTATAATAATTATACATGATTATACATGTTTACCTTCATCAATTTCCTCATCAGATGAAAAGACCTATGGATTAGGTTTTCAACCAATATCAGACTTAATACTCCAGTCATCGTCTCACTGATTGTTGACCATGTCAAAAAAACTTAAATGAAAATTAATCATGACAATTCTTTTGTATAAATTATAAAGAAAGAACGGTTGGTTGAAGATTAGAAAAGTGTGATGGTTAAATAGATTTTAAGGAAAATAAAAGTTGTAATAAAAAATCTTCATGTAAATCATCATTAGTTATAAATAAAATTTCAGTTGTTTTTATTTCTATAAATGATTGTTAGAAATGTCTAACAAACAAATAAATTAAAATAAAAAATACATTTTAAAGATAATGAAAGAAAATGCGTCACAACATCAATATCTAACTTGAAACTGATATCAATAATAGATTTGGTTCAAAATTCAACATAGATAATGAAGATCTTATCTTTAAAGAAATGAATGCAAGTTTCTTTAAGAATAATTCTTATATTATTGCTAACTCTTTGAACAAGATATTTGTAGATCAAGTATGTCTTATTCCAGTACCTATGACTCACAAGGTTACCGATATAGTTCATGCCTCATCGGCTTTAAAAAATAATTCAAATGGTAGGATTAATACCTCAACTCTTCTAATCATCTAGAAACATTCTTAATGAAAAAGAGAAAAGAAAGACTGTTAAGAAATCACAAGATCAAAGAAATACTGAATCCAAATTCTATGATAACTATGTAAGTTATCATCAACAGTTTGTTAGAAATACACAAAAGCAAACTATGTATCATAAAATATGTTGTTATGTATGTGGCATGCTAAACTATAAGGATATTTCGATATCTGAAGGGTACACCAACACTTGGGTTGTGGTATCCTCATGATGATGATTTAGAGCTTACAACATATAGTGACTCGGATTACGGCGGTTGTAAAATGAACTACAAGTCAACATCAGCGGGATGTCAATTTTTGGGAGAAGATTAGTCACCTGGCAGTGTAAAAAGTAGACCTCGGTTGCTCTGTCAACCTATGAAGCTGAGTATGTTGTTGTTGCAAGTTGTTGTTCACAGATCATATGGATTCAATAGCAAATGCGGGACTACGGTTTGAAATTCTCTAACACTCCTACATTTGTAGATAATTCAGCTGCTATAGCCGTAACTAAAAATCCGGTCCAACATCCTAAGACAAAACACATCGGAATTAAATATCACTTTATACGTGATTGTTTTGAAAAGAACTTAATCGATGTTGTTAAAATTAATACGGATTTTTAATGCGCTGACCTCTACACAAAAGCTTTTGATAAACCACATTTTCTATATTTGTTAGAGGTCAATGGCATTAAAAAGAAAAATAAAGTGATTCCAGACGATGAAAGTGCATAGTCCGACGAGTTGAGTTAATCTTAGTTTTTTATTTTCTTTTATTTTGCTTTTCTTTGAGTTTATTTCTTCGCCTATTAAAATTCTAAACGTAAAACCATTTTTGGTTTTAGAATTTTAGGGGGAGAATAGGTTAGACTAGTATTAAGTAATTAAAAAAAACAAGGGAAATGGACAGTTTAGCTAAGAGAAATGAGATTGTATTTGTGATACTGATTCAATGACTATGGAATATGATATTACAAATAAACAAATAGTTTGGGATTTTAAAAGAATGAATTGTTCAAAATGAAGGATTCAAAGTATAAGTATGAGATGTCTAAGCAACATAAAATGAAAAATGATAGTTAAGCTAGCTGCTACTAAGGTAACATGGAGAAAGTAGACCTAGAGGTTGCTAGACCATCTGATGATATGTCGGTAGATTCAACACAATAGATTAATAGAACTCGTTGGTGATGTCAAGTTCAAACTAAGTTGTTCAACAAGCTACGGGTTATCATATTATCCCTGGTTAACACAATCAACGAAGTTCCAATAAGGGGTGACGAGCAAAATAAACGCCACAAATGTGTGCGGATGACCATAAGAAGGAGCAAAGCATATGAAAATTGCAAAATGCAATCAAGCTAATACCCATGTTTTTGGTGCGATCTGTGCAAAAAGAAAATAATTGCTCAAACAAGAATATAGGTTGTGTGCCTCTATGCTGTGTGGTGGCACTGACCTGAGGATGAGCATAACCTAAATATTCTAGAATTCATTGTTGTTTGCGCCTCTCTGCTGTGCGGTGGCACTGACCTGAGGCTTAGCATCTCTTTGAAAGCTCTAGAATAGTTTCTTCTTGAATATTACCCGTGGACTGCTCAAAACTCTCCTAAGGAATGTTGATTACCATATAAGTGTGGGATGCACAAATGCTTGTTGAAATAATTAAACCTAAAATCATCACCAATTTGTGTCAAAAATCTGTGTATGGATTTAAGAGGACAAGTATACCAACAATCATTATGGGTGCAACTCTTGATAGTCAAAACCACTATGTACATCTTGTAGCACTAGTATGATTTCCTAGACTTGCTAATGACTCTCAATGAAAACAAGAATCTAGCTTCAAAAGGTTTTGGTAGAATGTCCCTAATTATTTGACAAACCTGTATGATTCCATAATGAAACGTTCCAGCTATGGTCAAAATAACTCGAAGTTGTACTGTTCGAGAAATAAAACTGCTAGATATTTATCTTAGGAGTTTAACCACACACAAAATTACAAAAATATGTTTTAGATTTGGTTTATTTATAGTTGTTTAATTTAGTAAATTTTAGTTAATTTATCAGTTTAAATGTCGGACTATGCATCAAAAGTCAATTTGGGAATCACTCACTAAAAGGGTCACGTCTGAGGTGACGAATTGTTTTAAAAGGATCACGTCTGAGGTGATCAAAAGTTTTCTAAATTAAAATGGTCATGTCTGAGATGATCAAATGCTCGAAATGTTTAATCAACAGTGAAAAAGGTTTAAGTGTCAAATGGTCATAAAGTCAAAATCATAAGTATGATCCATTCGCACGACTGGACCATGAGTATGGACCAATCATACGATTGGCTCGTACGTATGAGCCCAATCACACGATTAACCAACACGTATGGGCCAGATGTGCGATTGGACCATAAGCATGAGTAAACTCACATGATTGGATCACAAGAATGAACCAATCGCATGAATGAAGGTGACCAAATGACACAGTCGCACGACTGACTCTAGTCGCACGACTGAAGGTGACCGACTGTGCCAGTCACACCACTGATCTTCAGTCGCGCGAATCAAGTATGCGACTAGGCTCAGTCGCACAACTGAAGGAAACCCTAGTATAAAAGGAGAGGAAGTCGGTCGCAGTCATTCATCACTCCCAAATCGCACGATTATACCCTTACTCTACCCGATTTTCATTTGATCATTCCAGACCACTGATTTTTGTGTACTGACAATTTCTAGTGATTATACAGGTAAAGTGCAGTGCAATCCACTCTATTGTCCATTGATTTGTGCCCTAAATGATTGATTTTAAGCCTTAAACAGAACCGAGACTTAGTTTGACTAAGAAACTTATAAAACTAAGCACATTGTGAAATTAAAGGTTACTAGGTGTTCTGTCAGTCATTTGCAAGACTAATGAGCCAAACAACAATGTCTAATATTAAATTTTGCTCAAAATTTGAATTTGAATTGAACAGTCAGTCTGTCATGTGAATGGACACCCTGATGAACTTCAGTCGCACGATTGAGCTAGGCGAATGGCTAAACCGCACAACTAAACCATGCGTATGAGTTCAGTTGCACGACTGATGTAAATGCATGAGATAGCATACGACTAAGCCTAGTCGCATGCTCAGTCGTACGTATGAGCTCATTCGCACGACTAGATTTCTGTCGCACAGCTCATTCGCACGACTAGATCTCAGTCGCACAGTAAATCCACATGACAGAATAGAAGACTTCAAGTTAAATAAATCAAATTGTTACTCATTGACACACACTAATGTTTATTTGCACTGTGTAACATATGGCTAGTTGTTGGACTATAAGCACGAAGAACAACATATGTGCTCATCTAGATCTGACTTCCAGGAATGCAGCTGACTTCTCAGGCATTATTACTTTCCTACGGAGATCGAGGATCTTCTATGCCATTTCGATTTCGTGCACACCATGCCGCTTGGTTTAGTAGGACTTCTAGGAAGACACGGTTGTCGATAGGACCTCAGAGCCCCACCGTATCAGGAGCTCTATCTTTGGTCAGCCTATAGATATCACTGAGGACGATCTCAATATAGTATTAGAGTTTGGGGACGATGCTGACTGACCTACCTGTCTTCGCCCACCGACAGTACGAGGCTGTTTTCTGCGGGCCAAGTACTCTCGGGACATCAACTCAGGTGTGCTCAACAAGAGCAACCTATGTCCCCAGCTTAAGTACTTAGCCCATGTGCTACTCAAGTGCATTGCCTCACGGAAGGTGGGATTCGACAAGTTGTCCGACCAGATATAGAACGCCTATGTGGCGTTGGTGCTGAACCATCCGTTTAGCTTCTCCAGGATGATCTTCACCTACCTAATGGAGAACATCAAGGCTAAGGGCAAGGAAGGCTTTTTCATGTACCCTTGATTTATGTAGATGATCATTGACCAAAAGCTCCCTTCGTTGCCAAAGGAGAAGGAGGATGTCGTGGTGCTCGAGGTGATGGAAGATACCACCTTGGGACGGATGAAGGTGACAGGGGGAAGCAGGTGAAACCCCCTGTGAAGCGGCTGTTTGGGCATCTGGCCCGTGAAGACTACATGGTGACGACACGAAGGAAGTGGCGCCACGATGACAACGACTCCGACACTGAGCCAATTGTTATCCCCACTGATGACTCATATGATGATGACAGTGGTGATGATGGAGACATTGGCCCCCTTCATCGAGGGCCACCACTACAGATGTTACACCTCCACCATCCACTCAGGGAGAAGCTGATATAGCTGGTTTCCATCAAGATTTTAGACCTGATGAGGAGGAGGAGAGTGATGATGAGTCGTTGACTCGAACGGTGGGCAGCAAGGTGGTTGCCACCGAACAAGGGATTCGGGCGGTTGGTGAACGCCCGGGCGGGTCTGGGGAGACTATGATTGATCCAACCTACACCCCAGATCAGCCCAACATCCCAGGGGGAGCATTCGCCTCGAAGGGTACGAGGAAGAAGAGGATGGCTCAGCCCCACGTGATGAAGCCCAAGAGAAGGAGGTTCACGTTGATTACTACCTCTTCCACCACTGCCACCACATTTACCACCACCACTCAGTCACCCACCACCACAGCTACCACCACCACTACTACCACTTCACCCACCATCACTACTACAGCCACTCCACCACCCATCTACACTACTTCCATCACCACTGCAGCCTACCCATCACCACCCACTCATATACCACCACCCATATTCACCACTACCACCACCACCACCACTAGCCACCAACCCGGACCATCATGCCACCCGATATTCGCTACTGGATCATCCTTACCTTCCGTTGGGGTAGAGGACCAGTTGTTAGCACCAAACAGAATGGTGCTGAAGCTGTAGGCTGCTGATGAGGAGAGAGCTCCCCAAATACGTTAACTTGTGGAGCAAAACGCTGCCCAAGCACAACAGATCTCACAGCAGGCCCAACTGATTGAGTACCAAGCTCAGCAGATGGTTGCACAGGCTATGGAGATTGCCCAACTCCAGGAGCATAAAGTCCTATCAGAAAAAGAAGATAGAGGAGTTGGAGGCTGCCAAAAAGACTATCATGCTCAAGCTCAAAGGAACAAAGGATGATCCTCTAAAGATAAGAGAAAGGGATGGTGATGACGATGGTGATGACGATGGTGATGACGATGATGGTGATGATGATGATAATGATGATGATAATGATGATGATGAGGATGATGATGAGGAGGATGATGAGGAGGAGGATGATGAAGGTGAAGGAGATGGGGGAGATGATGAGGAAGAAGATGATGTAGCGGCATTAGGGGCCACACAAGCTAGCATGAGGCGCACCAAGAAGACTCAGGATCAGGATGCCTCGACCTTAGCCCCACCTGTAGAAGATCACATGATTCAGGATAAAAGTAATGCTTAGATGTTATATAATTTTAAATCTTGTAATTGAATCATGTATTAAACTTATGTAATTAACGTTTATATATATTTGATATGTCTATGTCTTGATTATTGACTAATGGTTGATGTATTTACATGTTTAAATCAAGCAGATCAATCATCTCAACAAGATGAGTACGATGTTGCTCCCTTTCAGCAAATCAAGTCTCAACTGACAATGATTCTTGATTTGCAAGGGATCGTACGAAGGTCAGTAAGCTATACTCCTGAAGAAGGAGAAATCATTCATGACCTTACAGATGAGCAACTTGCTGAGATGTTCCGGCTAAATCCAAACGAGATTGTGAAGGATGCTCCAACTGTTGAAGTTGCAAGTGACGACGAGCTAAATGACGTAGATGACATAGAGATCGAGGATGTCACAACGAAGCATTATCCTGAGTATACTAATACAGAGGGAAATATATTCCCTAATCTGGGAGATACTCTCGCTAGTGATACTTTTGATATACTGGATCAGATGGAAAGCGAATCTAAAAAGAAAGAAGGTCAAGCACAAGCCTCAGACGATGACGTTGACATCAAGAAGGCTGAATGTGCGGCCTGTTTTGTAGAGATCCGAGCCCAATGCACTGCTCCAAAACCGAGTGTCTACACCAAGCTCTACAAAGTGAAGAAGCATCACAAGGTGTCAGGCAAGATTATCGCGTGGCCCTATTTTTAGGATCTTAATGTATATGCGTGAAGAGAGAGAAGGGTATAGAGTACTTTAGATTCCCATACGATCTAAAGACTCTACCTAGTTTTGAGCTCAACCAGCTGGCCAAACTGAAGCTGTTATATGCTGACCCAAGAAAGATGTCAGGCTAGTTTGAGGCTACTTTGAAGAGAGAGTACCACACTAGGTGGATCAACTTCAAACCTCAACAACCGACGAGGTATATCAGATGGTTTGAAGTTGATTCCATTATTAGCAAGCCAAAGATAGTGCTGAAGTGGAGTCCTCTGCGCATGATGTCAAGAATCCCTCTTAGGGAAATGCCACAAGACTTCACTCCACACTTCAAGTGGTGGTACTGTGATTGGAGAACAGGTGAGGCGGTCATAGTTCTGAACAGAGAAGGTAATATGGAAACTATCAGGGTATTTGACCCAATGTGGCTAACTAACTTATCTTCTAACGATGTCTACACTTTATACAAGTGGCTATTATTCTATAATGCGCAAGACATTGTACTAGCCCTTCAGTTCCAAAATGTGATAAGACTCTGCTTTGCATTCGAAATACATGCAAGAGTTACAAGGGAGGAGAAGTACAAGAAATTTGAAGAGCTGATGAAGAATGTTAGACAATAGTGTAAACTAGGTCCAAGAGGGAGTTTGTTGATACATATGTACCTAGTTTAGGAGCTCAATGTAAAATGTCTTTCATGTCTTACATATATGTAATTGAATGGGTATGAAGGAAATACAATGTGTGGTTTATGCCTATAATGTTTAATATTTCATTGTTTATTGTGTATTGAACTAACTATATAGGTTTCTGGTTGTTTACATAATTCTTAGTCAATAATGGTTGAGAAACATGTTTAATCTTAATCGCATGAAGTTCTCATGTGAATGGACCATGCTAATGGATCATACACATGAATACTTCATGCTAATGGACCAGTCGCACGACTAAACCAGGAGACCGGATCAGTCGCACAATTGTGACATGAGATTGACTCAGTCGCACGACTGAACATTCAGTCATGCGGATGGGTCAACCGCATGCTCCAGTCGCACGACTGAACCATGCTAATGGCTCAGTCATATGAATGGAAAACCCTAACCTATAAATACCACTTAATTCGTGGAAAAATATAGCTATTCGAATACCTACGCACATAATCGTACCCTAGCCATCCAGAGACTCAAGAACACTTGTTCCAAGTTCATAGATCATAGTTAATCATCTTGCAATCATTCTTAACGTTTGATTCACCATTAGATCGATTATACTTGCGTTCTAATTGATTTGATCGCCAATCAAATAGGATTTCACACTATTTAGTTTGGTATACACGTAAATCAGTTAGTATTCCGTACCATAAATGGTCCTAACATTTAATTTAGGGTCAGGTACACATACGTCTATTTCAGAACCCAAAATGACTAATCCAGTTAACCATAAATGTGTTAATCATGAAAGTCCAAATAAAATGAAAGTGAAAGATGTTCAAAATGTTAAAACTGATTGGGTAAGTAAGATTGAGATATTTACTGTGAATCGAATATGGTAATCAAGTCAATGATTGAATGGCGGAAACAAACAATAAAAGAACATTCAATGCAAGAATTATACTCATAAATGCTTTTGTATTGTATATATGAAAGTTGATTGATTACAGAGAATAAATGACAACAAAAATTCTCTATCTATCAACCGTCACCTCAAGTACGAGGTTATCTATTCTATTTATAGGAAGACAAGATTCCTTTTACAAAATGACTAACCTACCCTTGACCTATTACATCAGAACTAGTCTAAGTCTTGATCAACATCTTTGCTTGTTCATCCGCATTGGCAAATGCGGATGAGTTGACTTGATCAACATTTCTTCACTTGATCATCCGCATTAGTATGTTGGTCATCCGCATTGGTTAATGCGGATGAACAAAGACTTCTCCGCATTAATACGGTCATCCGCATTTGTCAATGCGGAAGAACAAAAACTTGTCCGTATTTGTTT
>BJCM01086613.1:0-28885 GCA_018326385.1 Flaveria bidentis
ACACTTGAAGACAGATTTCTTCCGAAGACTTTTAACAACATGCTTTATCTGGTGTACTTTTCCATAAAGCTGGACCCCTTTTCGCTGCAACTCTGTAAAGTCACCAACTTACATGAGTTGGTGAAAAGGTCCATGCTTTTGGTAACTGTACATTGAGGTCTTGAGTCTGTAACTTTCTACTTCATGTACTTTATCCTTTCTGTAATAGATAAGGATGTGAGCTATGGCATGTCGTAGTCACTACTCAAAAGGCAATCTACCTTTTGACTCTACAATTGATTTTGTTTTGTGTCTAGTTAATTGTATCCAACTGGCTTTCATAGTATGGCCAGCTGTAGGATGTAGTATAAGTATCTCAGGTTCTTGTAACTTTCTTTTATGCTTTGTAACACTTGTAATAGAACTTGAGAAAGCAATACACTGCAATCTTGAAAACTATACACTTGTGTATCTTTTTCTCTTGTTCTATCTCATACTTACTTACTTGTGTTCTTAGTATCATATATTATGGTTAATCCAGTTCAGTGTTTGATTAAGTTTTAGTTTATTCTCCTTTTTGTGTTGTTGTGTTGTAAATGACCCCCTTCAACGGTCCTGCACATACCATACGAAGTATTGCTGAAAAAGGTACCTACTTACGATCACATGAAAGTATTCGGGTGTCTTGTTTATGCCCGAGACACAAAAAAAGGGAGACAAATTCAAAGAACGTGGTCGAGCGTGCATTTTTGTTGGGTATCCTCAAGGGCAAAAAGGGTACAAAGTGTATGATTTAGAGCTGGAAAAAATATATACATCTCGGGACGTAAAGTTTTTCGAAAATATTTTCCCTTTCTCCATTGCGGTTGATGTCAAAACAAACCAAAAAGTTTTGAAACGTTCATGGGAGCACATGGATCAATGTGAAACTTTAATACATCCAACCAATGATAATGCTCAAAACCATGATGAACAAGAGAACAACAATCAAGAAAATAAGGCCACATCTCCCACCGAAAGCCATGAAATAAATAGTGGCCAAGAACCACAAGTTCAACAGACACAAGTTGATGAAGACATTCCTCCTTTTGAGAATCCCGAATTTGAAGCAAACCAATAAGGTGAACAAGAGGTACATCCAAATGAATCACATCCCACCAATACGCGACGCAGCACCAGGGAAAAACAAAGACCGAAACATCTTGATAAGTATCATGTCGATATACCCGGCTCAATAGACCATTCGCAGCCCATCCCAAGATTAGAAACCTCAATGGTACATCCTCTTGCTAGTTATATATCTTATGATAAGTTTTCTACTAACCACAAAGCTTACCTTGTGGATATCACTTCCCATGATGAGCCAAAATATTTTTCACATGCGGTTAAAGATCCCAAGTGGCGAGAGGCAATGCAACAAGAAATTCATGCCTTAGAATCCAACAAAACTTGGACCTTGGAACAACTACCACCAGGGAAGAAGACCATAGACTCAAAGTGGGTCTATAAAGTGAAGTACAAACCAAATGGAGATGTCGAGTGGTTTAAGGCTCGATTGGTAGCAAGAGGATACACACAAATAGAAAGCATCGATTTTCATGAAACATTCACGCCAGTTGCTAAACTTGTAACCGTCCGGACACTATTAGTCATTGCTATTAAACGAAATTGGTTCATTTATCAACTTGACGTAAACAACATGTTTTTTCATGGGGATTTAAATGAAGAAGTATACATGAAAATTCCACAAGGTTTTACTAAGAATGGTGATGCCCGTGTTTGCAAGTTGCATAAGTCAATCTATGGTTTACGACAAGCGTCACGAAATTGGTACCACAAGTTTACTCATGCTCTTACGACTATTGGATTCAAGCAATCAAAGGCCGACCATTCATTATTCATATATCGTCAAGGAAATACTTTCATTTCAGCCCTCATCTATGTTGACGATGTCATTTTGGCTGGAAATGATCAAGTTAAAATGCAAAGTGTGAAACGCTTTCTGGATGCCGAGTTTAGCATAAAAGATTTAGGCACTCTCAAGTATTTTCTTGGAATTAAAGTTGCACGAACCAAGGACGGGCTAGTTCTCAGTCAAAGAAAATACACCCTAGACATATTAGAGGAAAGTGGACTCCTAGGATGTCGTCCTAGTCCATATCCTATGGAGCCAAATGTGCATTTTAACACCAAAGATGATGACCCTCCTGTTGAAACTACTCGGTATCGACGTTTAGTTGGGAATTTATTATATTTAATAGTCACACGACCTGATATACAATATGCCACAAACATCCTTAGCCAATTTGTGGCACAACCATGCCAATCCCACATGGATGGTGTAATTCAGATATTACGATACTTAAAAGCTACACCCGGTCAAGGTATTTTGCTTTCCAACAATAGCTCTTTTAAACTTGAAGCCTACTCCGATGCTGACTGGCTAGGATGTCTGATGACAAGACAATCGCGAACTGGATACTTTATATCTCTAGGTGGCGCCCCCGTCTCTTGGAGAACAAAGAAGCATTCGGTTGTCTCCCGCTGAAGCAGAATACAGTGCAATGGCCGTCACTGTGAGTGAAGTATTATGGCTACGATGGCTTCTTCAAGAACTTAGTGTCACCCAAACAGGCCCCACCGAATTGTTTTGTGACAACCAAGCAGCACGTCACATCGCGAACAACCCTGTTTTTCATGAAAGAACTAAGCATGTGGAGATGGATTGTTATTTCGTCAGAGAAAAAGTAACTTCAAATGAGACCATACCTTGTCCTATTTCTTCATCAATGCAACTTGTGGACTTGTTTACAAAGGCTCTTAACGGTGACTGCCTTCGTTTCCTACTTGACAAAATGGGTGTTCGAAACTTACACACACCATCTTGAGAGGGAGTATTAAATTTGAAGTATTATTGACTTACCATTTGAGCCCCTTGTATTTTTCCAATAATATTGTTTTCCTTTTCTTCATAGCGAAATTAGTGGATTCATTAATGTACCACCTCCTATATATTCATGCATGTATATCTTTATCATTATCTATAATTAAAATAACTCTCAAAGTTCATCTCCATTGTATCTTGATACCAATTTCATAAAGTATATTTTTTTCTATTTTGATATATAAATTATCTTTTTGTATACTAATTCGTTGTTTGTTGCTTGATTGGTTGTTTATTATACGTCATTAATGAATTTTACTATATACATATGTAAAAATAATAAACTAATACACACGAATTGAAATACATATATTTTCATTATTTATATAAAATTACAAATATATCTGTCCGCATTCCACCATTTTACACATTCAAATACAATTTAATGTTTGTTTATAAAATCTATAATAATAGATTATTATTATTACTATTGGAGTTCTTATGATTTCATACATCTATTAGAGGAAACCCAATGATTTTATACATCCATTAAACGAAAACATACTTGAATGTTTCAACCAGTAAAGGACAATACTAGGATTACCAACAATAGGTTAGTGAGAAATTGATTTTTATCATCTGACACTGGTTATGCAAGAGAGATAGTGAATGATTATCGAGAAATAATGAAATATTTAGCAAGAGAAAAAAATTTGTTTTGTTATTTATATGATGATGACATGTATACATAGAAACGAGTATGATGGATTTTAGGGTATAGAGAAGTTTTGAGATGAAACGAGAGATTCTATTATTTTGTTTTGTTATAAAGGAAACATTGGGATTGCCAACAATAGGGTTAGTTGGTGAAAATTGATCTTTTTCATTGAAAGTTGAAACCAATTGTGCAAGAGAGATCGGGATAATTAGCAAAAGGAATAAAGATTTTGTTTACGGATACCATGCTACGTAAACACTAATATAGGTTAAAAAGACATAAATTTTATATTTTAAATAAAAAATTTTAATAATTCATATGAATCTTATAGCTCTAAATGAGTCGTATGTATAAGTAACTAGACATCATTAACAACCCTGTGAAGCGTATAATGCTAGTGGTATACTGTTAACCAAGGATGGTGTACCAACAACCGGACCTTTATATATAATAATTATAAATATCAAACAAAAATTACATAAATAATAATCTTGTTTAAACTCACAAGTCTAGTAAAACTTAATATTAAAGCTCAGGTTCAATTAATTCAAGCTTTAAGATAGGCTAAAAGTCTGTCTTAAAACTCAATTCAGTTGAAGCTTTATGAATCAATACTAGTAGCTTACAAATGACTTGTTAGTTAATTTATAAACAACCTCATAAATAAAACTTTTTAAACGACATATAAAACCACCTCCAATAACCTGATAGGTCTTTCTGAGACAGAATGTCAACAGTCGTATTGATTTTAACACCAAAAAAACAAACACTATAGATAAGAAAACTTTATCAATGTAAACTTTATCAATGTAGGAAAACCATCTTAAATAAAAAATCAAAATATTAAGCTTCACAATATCAAGTTATCATTGTCTTGCAAATTGCAGTAGAACTTATACAGTTAGCAGTTAGGTGTGAAAAGAAAACAGAGAGAAGACGATGTAAACAAAAGGCCTAACTTTTCAAGTTTTAAATGCCATGAAAGCTACAAGGTCCCACTTTCCAAACCACCCTTCTCTCTCCTTGCACTTTTTACCCTTTTCACAATATTATATTTTCGTATTTTGTCTTTGTAAAGATATCTTCTTGCACATGACACCAGTAGAACCAACACCCACCTCACAACACCCACACACACATTAACAAGAAAAGAAACCCTCGAGTCTCCCACTTTTTAGGGTTTTCAAAGCCGGCAACAAAACCCATCTGAATTTACCAACTTTGGTAAGTTTTCTCTGGGTGTTCTTTGATTTTGATCTACCCTTGATTCTTTATAATCTTGAAGTTTTGGGTTTGATTCATGTGTCTTTTATCTTGATCATTCAGAATCTTGAAAAACCACTAATTTTGGTAAAAGTTTGAATCTTTATATGTGTTTTGTTTGATTTTGATGGAAATTTCATCTTGATCTGATTGATTTCCTGTGAATTTGTGTAGTTTATTTCAAGTTTCTTGATGTTCATCCTGCACAACATGTGTGTGCTTGTTGAATTGTTCAACTTTTGTTTGGATTGTAGATGCAAAAAGTGACAAAACCCTGTTTAATCTTGTTAAGATTTGTTAAAATAAGTTGTGTGGGGATAAACTGTTCTTCAATTTGATGCAGAATCAATAAAGTATGTGCTTTTTAGCCAAATTGTCAAGATTCTATGTTCCTAACTCAGTTTATTATTTGTTTTATGCAGATTGCTTCATATCATATATCTTTACTAGATCTTGTTCACATAGGGATTACTGGTTGAATTAGGAGTTTGCAAGAAATGGGTTGCACCTGTGATTACTGCCGTGAGGCTAGATCGATGGTGTATTGTCGATCGGATGAAGCTTACTTATGTCTATCTTGTGATCGCAATGTTCATTCTGCTAATGCTTTATCTAAACGCCATTCAAGAACACTCGTGTGTGATAGATGCAATGCACAACCAGCTTTTGTTAGATGTGTTGAAGAAAAAGTGTCACTTTGTCAAAACTGTGACTGGGAGGGTCACAACGGGTCCAATTCGGCTTCTTGTTCGCACAGTCGACAGACAGTGAATTGCTACTCAGGCTGCCCATCGGCTGCGGAGTTATCTTCAATTTGGTCATTTATGTGTGATTCACCATCTGTCATTGATTCCACTTGTGAGCAAGAAATGGGGTTAATGAGCATTGCTGATAACAAAAATGGTAAAGATTTATCAGTACCAGTTGAGAATAACAGTTTGCAGAATGTAATACAACAACCGAATCCAAAAGATTCATCTGCAACTAAGGTAAATTAAGTTGGGTTTTCAAAATCTTTTCGGTTGAGGAATTCAAAATTATGATTTTACATTTACATTTACTGTTTTACATTCAGATTTCAGGTGCAAAAGGGGGTGAACCATTCATTGATGATGGGTTCTATGATGACTTTAATATGGATGAAGTTGACTTGAGTATCGAGAAGTATGAAGTACTCTTCGGTGTAGGAAATAACGATCCTGAAAATCTTTTTGCACAAGATGGGATCGATAGCTTATTTGGTGCTAAAGACACATCTGTTGCTGAATCTGTTTGTCAGGGTGGATATGCTGCTAAGGTATCATAGTGCAATTGTTTATTGATCGTATAATGTTGGTTATCTTAGCGTATAATAATCTGACCGTGTTTAGTAATTAGTTAAGGCATATTACAGTGTATTTTCAACACATAACGCTCATGTTTGTTCCTGTCTTTTTAAATATTTTGTATGGGGTTTTAGGAGTCTTCGACTGGAAATGGAACTGGAGTTCAACCAGTGTGCAGTAATGCTGCATCGGGTGATTCTATAAGGAGCTGCAAAACAGAACCAAACCTGTGTTACGGGAAACAACTTTCTAATATTTCGTTTTCAAGTCTGACTGGGGAGAGCAATGTTGGTGATTTTCAAGACTGTGGTGCTTCGTCTACACTGTTCATGGGTGAGCCACCCTGGTGCACCCCGACTCACGATAGCACCACTTCTTCTGGCATCAGGAACGATGCTGTACTTCGTTACAAGGAAAAGAAGAAGACCCGCAAGTTAGTAACTAAGACTTGTTTTTTATATCAAGTCTTGAGGTAAAAAGAGGGAGGGGCTGGTCAAAATGGGTTCGGTTTAAAACAGGTTTTTTGGTAATCAAAACACCCTAAACGGTCTGGGCCTTGTTGTCCTGAAACACTATTTTTTTGTTAACTTTTTAAACAAATATTATCAATAGTTAACGTGTTAATTGTGATTAAAAACAACATTGTTGTAATAATGAGTTTAATTTTTTTATAATAAAAACGATTTAGGAGGTTGTATACGTTTAAGATATATTTTTGGGGTTTTTCAAGAAACATCAATTTTTGATTTGACCCGTTTGAGATAAAACATAACCCATTTCTAAGTAAATGGGTCAAACTAGCCAGTTCTAGTTAGATCTTTCTTATATATATATATATATATATGTGGTTTCTGTTTGTCTTAGATTTGAGAAAACAGTAAGGTATGCTACCCGAAAGGCAAGAGCAGATGTAAGAAAGCGAGTGAAAGGGCGTTTTGTGAAAGCTGGTGATGTTTATGACTACGATCCCATGAGTCAAACCAGAAGCTACTGAGAGTATACGCATTTCTTGATCATATTTCATGCACGAGGAAAGTAATTATATGTAATCTAATCTAAAATAGATTACTTTCCTTAAGCAATGATAAACACTTATCGTTTTATGGTTGTCTCCCAGGGTGTTTGCTTGCTGGTCAACTGGATTATAGATGGAACGAACCAAATCAACTGACCACCCGAAGTCGAGATTTTTCATCAAAGATCGGATCTTGGCATGATCTATGAACAGAAACGCGATGTTAATCAGTTTCTGTTCATGGATATCGTTTTCAATGGTTAAATCTTGTTTTCTGAAGAAAAAACAACCATCAAAGGCGTTTTGGCGTGGCTTAAGCATGTAACTATTCATGTATCTACATTAGATAGGAAAGATGTAGTGATAAAATATTCTGCTTTTTGTTGTTATGTACAAAACAAGAGATTTCTGTAAACTATCGGATGTTTTTGTAGTTTCGTGTTTTGTGTTGGTTGTTTTGATACGGTTTCGTGCTTAGTCTTTTCCACCATCCTCTAATGTTTTTATGGTAATAACAGAGATGTTTAAGCCTTTTAATATAATCATTTGTGATATTTGATTTCTAGCTGTTGTCTTGTTGAGCAAAATAGCATTATACACCGGTTCAAGATTGGACAAAACATGGAACCGGAGTTGAGAGGAAAGGGAGACCGAGAACCAGACACTAGTCGTGAAGAGGTGTTGATTGTAGCCATTACGTTCAAGGTTTAAACTTTTCTAGACCCGTTCATTGAGTTAAGGGTGTGGGTAGTGTTTATCTTGCTTACAAAGGTGAGGAAACTTGTGTTCTTCTAACGAGGTTATCAGTTTGTGAGTGGTAAGCGGTACTCAACAAAACTTACAACCCCTATTTGCCTAACCCCTTTTTATAATATTTTTATGTAGCAAGTGAAATAAACTTTAAACTATAACGTAACTATTAGATTAAATAGATATATATTTCAATTTCAAATCAGAAAAATATGAGAAGAAAATGAAAACATAAACTCTAGAGGTATTAAACATTGATGTGAAGTTAGTTTTTGGATAATTTGTTGTTTCTTTTCAATATTATGTCATGTAAATGGTTAATTCTTCATTTGTATTTTGAATATATTTAAAACATAAGCATGAAAAGTATAAGTATAAATTTGTCGTGAGAGACTACTTGAATGGACGAAAGGATGAGATAAATATAATATCTAACCTAAAGTGGAAGCCTTTTTTTATGCAATTGGTGTTCAACAATTGAGTTGCGTAAGTTTTTTGAGAAAGCTCGTGGTCAAAATATGCAAAAGGGTTATCTAGTTGTACTAATGCAATTTGTCTGTATTAGTTGACGTTGGCTTCCTAGCATATACTATCATTTTGTAGTCGCTCAGAGGTTAACGGTTAAACTTGTAGTTTTACGCTTTCGCTCAGAGGTTAACGGTTTAACTTATAGTTTTACGTTAGGACAGTATTTAATGTTGGCTGCAATGCTGATCTCCATAGCTCCTGCTCCATTTTTGTTAGTTCATTTATTCCCTACTCCTGCTCCTGCTCCATTCTAGCAACTTGGTCTTATGCTCCTTCGCATTGCGACTAAGACCTACGTCTCCAAGTCTTTCATTTCATGTCTAGGTTATTTACCCTTTGTCTTCTTTCGCGCCTCAACTAAGACTAGTATCTTATACATACTTTGTGTGATGTTACCCATCAATAAGTTTTTTATATAAGTCAGTTTTCTTTGTTTCTTAAACATCAAACAACTACTAATTTTGTTTCATAACGTTGAGGTCATGAGTTTAGATCGTCAAAACATCCTCTTACACACAGTGAAGAATATTGTTACATACACCGGACCAAGAATCAATCCAGCCCTCCCCAAAACCTACGCAAACCAGTAACCATTTAGTTAAGTCAAACACTTTTTTACGACACATTTTATTAAAGAAACAAACCACTAGCAAGACTCTAGAACGCTACAACAGACAAAATTACACCGGAAAGTTAAAAAACAAAATTATACCAAGATTTTCAATCAACATCTTCTAACGTCGCTCTACGTCTCAACGATGAAAATAATTTCATCGATCGCTCTTAACACCGATACAGACTTTTGAGTTAAATATCACACGAATCCTCGTGTTCCAAAATATTCCAAATACGTAAAGACACATACGCACACAAATAAGCCCTATAACACACCACTAGCGTAAAAAATTCGATTCTACTATCATCTTCATCTTCATCTTCATCTTCATCTTCATCATCAATCAATCAATGGCGATGGCGAATCTCACCAGACGTAAGGTCACAAGCCTCTTCAACGGCACCATAATCTCCTCCGATGCACTCAGGTATTCATTCTCTCTGTCATCTACGCTCTCCAGAGGATTCGCATCGGGATCTGACGAAAACGACGTCGTCGTCATCGGCGGTGGCCCCGGCGGATACGTGGCGGCGATCAAGGCCGCTCAGCTAGGGCTCAAAACCACATGCATCGAGAAGCGTGGGACTCTCGGTGGTACGTGCCTCAACGTTGGTTGTATACCTTCGAAGGTAATGATTTAATGAATGATCTTCGTTGACATTTGTTGGTATGTGATAGAGAACGCCTTAATTTATTCGTTGTGTAGATAGGTGTTGTTGTTTGATTGGAAGGGGAATTGTGATGTTTGCTAAGGTGATTTGGAAACTGAAGGTGGGATAAGTGGTTAATTAGGTTTAGATGTTGTGATTTTAAGGTTGAATGAGTAGTTGATAGGTGATTGTTTGTTAGAGAAATCCGTAGTTTATTCGTTGTGTTGATGGATGTTGTAGCTTTGTTGTGATTTGGTTGGGAGGGGGAAGGTATGTGTAGAATTTGGGAGTGTGGAGTGATTAGTGGATTGTGATGTTTGATAAGGTGATTTGGGGAACTGAAGGGTGGGATGGGTGGAAAATTTTGGTTTTGATGTTGTAATTTGGAAGGTTGAATGATTAGTGAGGTGAATAGGTTGATTGTGATATTAATACATCTGTGTTAGGGCTGTTTGTCATTAATTGGCTTGATCGAATAAGAGGTAGCGTCTGAATTAGTCAATATGTTTCTAAAACTTACTCATTAAGAGGCTCCAAGAACCATTAAAGTGTTTTTTAAGTGAACTAAACACTCTCTGCCTTTTGCTCTTGCAAGAAAGTAAAAGATTATTTAGGCTTGTAATGAACGCATCAATGACTGAAGATTACTGGTAGTTTACACTTGATCCCTATTTATTCATGTATTATTGAGTTTATTATAGCACTATTGACATGCATTCATGTTGTATCTCAGTTAGTCAGGATTCATGCTGCTTTCGTTTGACAGTCCAGCAGATTATTTGTATAGTATTATACTATTATCTTTGTAGAATGTTGTAAACAGGCGGTTCCTTATTAAACCTATAAAAGTTAATTGTGTTCGAATCGGTTGCTGTCTGCCCAAGTGAGCCCTTTAAGTTTCAACCACTGGTTGTGGGTTCAAGACATTCAACTAACGATTTGCTTGAATCAATATAAGCTTATAGGTTGAATTGATTACAATGACATTTTATACAAGATATTTGTATGATACTAGAGCATTGAGCCTGACATATGATCCTATAACGATCTGTTTTGGGTGAGCTTTTGATTCCACAATGAGCTTGCGTCTTTTATTAGGTCAATGCTATGAAATTGTTACAGATTGGTTATTATGACATCTTTGTTTATTTTACTGAAATATGGATTTGATGTTCAGGCACTTCTCCATTCATCTCACATGTACCATGAGGCCAAAACTAGCTTTGCAAAGCATGGTGTGAAGTTTGATAATGTTGACATTGATGTTGCTGCCATGATGGGCCAAAAAGATAAAGCCGTGTCAACTCTCACAAAAGGTATCGAAGGCCTTTTCAAGAAAAACAAAGTGACCTATGTAAAGGGCCATGGGAAGTTCCTCTCCCCATCTGAAGTTTCTGTTGACACCATTGATGGTGACTCCACCGTAGTCAAAGGCAAGAATATCATTATTGCCACTGGATCTGATGTCAAAGGACTGCCAGGGATCACAATTGATGAGAAGAGGATTGTATCATCCACAGGAGCTTTAGCTTTAACAGAAGTCCCCAAGAAGATGGTTGTCATTGGGGCCGGTTACATAGGCTTGGAGATGGGCTCGGTTTGGGGCCGCCTTGGCTCAGAGGTAACCGTGGTCGAGTTTGCACCAGATATCGTCCCTTCAATGGACGGTGAGGTCCGCAAGCAATTTCAACGCTCCCTGGAAAAGCAAAAAATGAAGTTCAAGCTTAAAACTAAAGTTGTAGCAGTTGACACTTCAACCGATGTTGTGAAACTTACCCTTGAACCCTCAGCTGGTGGTGATCAAACTGTACTCGAGGCTGATGTTGTTCTTGTTTCCGCGGGTAGAAGCCCGTTTACATCTGGACTTGGTTTGGAGAACATTGGTGTTGAAACCGACAAAATTGGTCGAATCCCTGTAGATTCAAGATTCTCAACAAATGTAAAGGGTGTTTTTGCTATTGGTGATGTTATTCCGGGGCCTATGTTGGCTCACAAGGCTGAAGAAGATGGTATTGCTTGTGTGGAATTCATTGCAGGGAAGGAAGGGCATGTAGACTATGATAAGGTACCTGGCGTTTGTTACACCCATCCTGAGGTGGCATCTGTTGGAAAAACAGAGGAGCAGGTGAAGCAACTCGGGATTGCATACAAAGTCGGGAAATTTCCAATGTTGGGAAACAGCAGGGCCAAGTCAATTGATGATGCCGAAGGACTGGTGAAGATTATTGCTGAAAAAGAGACTGATAAGGTTATTGGAGTTCATATTATGTGTTCAAATGCAGGGGAGCTCATTCATGAGGCAGCCTTAGCACTAACTTATGGTGCATCAAGTGAGGATATTGCACGCACTTGTCATGCTCATCCTACTTTGAGTGAGGCCGTAAAGGAGGCTGCCATGGCGACTTATGATAAGGCCATTCACATATAGGCCATCTTTTCTTCTGTTGATTGATTTTTGGTTATAATTTTTCATTGGGATGTGGGATCCTGGTTTTCTTTCCTTTTTTCTTTCTGAAGTTGATCTGCTACACTTTAATTTGAATTGCTTTCCTATAACTTCCTATAATTTATTTCAAGATGCTTCAGTTTCTTGTTGTGCATCTTACAACATATGTGACTATGTGCTGATACTCTGTTATTCAGTTGTCCCTTGTCAATACTTTCGAACATATCCAGATTAATAAGGTATGTGCTTCTTTACTCGAATTGTCAAATATTCTGAATTCTTAGCGTAGTTTCTCATTTGTTTTATGTGGATTGCTGCATTTTTCCGACTTTACTAAATCTTGTTCACACAGGTGTTACTATTTCAGTTGGGATTTTGCAAGAAACAGGTTACGATTGTGGTTATTTGCGTGAGGCTAGACTGATGGTGTGTGGTCGATCAGTTGAAGCTTACTTATGTTTAACCCTAACTGCATTGTTCATTCTACAGTCGCTTTTCTAAACGCATTCAAGAACACTTGTCTCCGAATCCATTTGTCAGGGTGTATTTGCTGCCAAGGTATCATAGTAATGATGGCTAATCCTATAATGTTGATCATCTTAACATATAATAGAATGCTGGCATTTCGTAAGTAATCGAGGCCATATTAAAGTATATTTTCAGCACAGCTCTCTAACTATTACTGTCGTTTTACATTTTCCTTTATGGTGGGGTGTTTTAGGAGTGTTCAACTGGGCATGGGAATGGTGTTCAACAAGCATGCAGTAATGCTGCTTCAGTTGATTTCTTAAGAAGCTGTAAAACAGAACTGAACCCATGCTAAGTGAAACCATGCCGTACTATTTTGTTTTCAAGTCTGTTTGGGAATAGCAGAACCAGTGATTACAGCTTAGTTTATGCTTCTCGATTTCTCATGGGTGAGCCACGATTTCTCATGGGTGAGCCACCCTGGTGCACCCTGGCAAATGATAGCACCACTCGTGGTATCAGGAACGTTTGCTGTTCTTCAATACAAGGAAAGAAATGATGGACGTGGCCAAAATGGGCTTTTTAGTACTTATTTAATTGGTTGGGTCAGATTGTCCAAATAACTCTAATATAACCTCTTAAAGAATAACTAGAAATCAAGTCTGTACATTGCGACATGATCAAGTAAATAAGAGAGACGTATGAAGTTGTAGTGAATCGGTTTTGAATATCGAAACATAGTTAGTATATAGCGATACCAACACTATTTGGTTGGTATCAATTTAGCCGTGTTGCGGCGGGGGGTGTACGATTAAATAAAAAAACTAATTTAGTAGAAAATATATAATTAAAGTCAACGAACTAATAGAAAAAAAAACCTTAGAATTGTTGCTCATAGTGATTGAACCAGGGTGGTAAAAGTTTTGCTGCCCAATAGAATTATGAATTCTGACACGTGGTGGCTGATGGTGAGCCCACCGACCTTTGGTTTAGGTAGTAGTATAATAAGCTAATTTTTTAATAGATATGTTATATATAGTTACAACATTAGACAAAGATTTTAGGCGAATTTAAATGTGTTTTGACTTGTTATTTGACCCGTTTAAAATTAATATAACCCAAACCAACCTATTTATAACCAAATAGGTACATCTCGCTATTTCTAATTAACTCTTACATTGTCGTTTCTATTTGTGGTAGATTTGAGAAGAGGGTGAGGTTGTGAAAATAAGTGATGCTTATGATTAAGATCACATGACTCATGTGTCATGCCAAAAGCTACTAAGCCTATATATTCATTTTCAATCATATCTCATGCATGAGGAAGTAATTATGCATGATTACATATCTAATGAAACTGTGATATACAGTTATGTTGTTGTCTCTAGCGTGTTTGCTTGTAGGTTATTGCAACAACTACGCATTGCGTTTGGCGGTCTGAATGACTTCACCGGAGACAAAGAAACGTATCGTTAGCCTCAACACATTTGTTTGATGTATCTAGAGGGTGAGAGTACGGTACTAAATACAACAAAGGCTAATTAGTAAGTGAATACCTATCTCCCGGAGGAGAGAGTTTAGAGGTCAAAGTTTACCATCGGTATGATATTGTTTCATACCTAGTGTGTGTAGTTACTATAGTGTGGTGACAAAGAGGGTATATAACCGCACTCCATAAAATCATGGAGTTGTATCTTGTGTCGTACGATGTGTCTGATGGGACAGTGCATTTAATGCTTGGCGTTGTTACGTCTTATCCTTTGGAATTCACCCATAGTTCTAGACCCACTGATCACCTGAAACTCAATATCATTCCATCAAAGTTTGTATATATGTGATGTTACTTTGCTCATGTTCTTAGAAATAATATTAACTAGATATTCATCCCCGCTCGTTGCTACAAGAATTACGTCATGATTTTAAATATCAAAACGCGGACACTAAAACAAGTTGCAACGACTGTCATTCTAACGTAAACCCCTAGACATCAAGAAGCTCAATTACAAACCTAGGTCACAATATTAAGGTATTGCCTACACTCCGAAAGAACTTATAACAACAAGAAAAACCATAACAAAAATATGGGTTGGGTGTAGCCTCGAATCGGAGCCATTGGTGGCGGAATCATAAATATCAAAATAGATATATAAGAACATGTTACAACAGTTATCGTTACGTTGTATAACCCTAAAGCATACTTGGAAGTGAGCTTTACGCGGTTGTAAAACCAGAACGTGTACCTTGTCGTAAAAGTTTCTCTACATAGTAAAAGTGATTGTTACTCCGTCGTAAAATCCGATAAAGATAATTTGCTATAACAGTGAGCGTCGAAAAGTCTGAATACAAACACAAATGCAATGATAAACATAATATTAATAAAAAAACTAAAACTAAAATATTAAAAAAGAAAAAAGAAAGAAAAAGTTAAAATAAAATTTTATGACAAAATCAAAAATAGTTGTATGTTTTTATGGTTAAAATGAAGTAAAAAAAACAGAAAACTTTACCTATTAATTAAAATTTACTTTTAATTTTTGAGTATATATGGAGGTTAAAACTTTTTCTAGCAAGAAGAAACATTCATCTAGTGATAGATCCATGCATCTATGTGCTTTTTTTTTCTTTATTATTATTTTTCAAATCTATGTGGTTATTTATGGGGAGTAAGGTTTTCTGTGCATCATATCATAAAATAACGTCTAGTTATTACATTTGTGCACACTAGATTACGGATATATAGCTTGTTTTTAGATCATTTGAATGAGTGACATATGCTAATTATATTTTACTTTAAATTGGAGTTTTGTTTGGATTTCAACCGGCAAAAAAGGTATGTATATTGGACTAAATGGTGTTTTTTATGTAGTTTATTACTTTTTTATTATGGGTTGTTTTTTGGTTTCCTTACCCTCTAGCTTGTTGCTATAGTAATAGGATTCAGATGTATTTAGTGATCTTTTTATAATATTTTTTCTACCGCTAAAAGAATCTATATATTATTTTAGTGGTTTGTGTCATTGCAACACTTAAGTGAATGTGTTTAGTACCACCTCTTTATTTAATTATATGTATTTCTATTAATATATAAAAGTACTACAATCCTCAAAAGAAATACATTTTTACCTATTTTTATTTTGGATTTTCTTGAAATCAAACTTTTTTTTTTATAATAAATCATCTTTATACATAGCTATTCAAACTATGTTTATTTTCCGACTCACTTTGTTTGGAAGAACGAATTTCAACCATTCTATTGTGTATAAGATTCGGTTCATCATGATTTTTATCGTTTAATATTTTAATGTAAACTAATCATTTTTTAAATGATACACATATGTTGTAAAACTATTCTCACATTGTTTTCCTATTTGATTTATAAACTCTTACTAGTTGTTTTGTCGTTAATTTAAAATCATAAATATAAGTCATTATAGACTATGTTTGTAGTTTCATTGTTTGATTCAAAAACCGATGAATATACTCAATATAGTTTATAAATAACTTTAAACCATTGTTGGTTGTTTCAACGTTTGATTCAAAAACCAATCAATACCCTTGCTATAGTTTAAATGTCACTTTCTAACTAATGTTGATTGTTTCATCAATAATTATTTCAATTAGTTTTAGATAAACTGGTTTATAAGGAGGCATCTTATGATTTTTTAAAGTGGAGATCATAAGTTGAAGTCTCACTAGATACAATATGCTTCTAATAGGCCAAGGGTTTTACCACAATGGACCTTTAGGTGGTGGGTTTCCCTTGGAATGGTGGGCGAGCCTGATCACCAGCGCTATCTGTGTTCGCGGGCGTGGGTGACCTTTCGCCGATGGGTTTACCCGGGTGACCGGGCTAAAAAAATTATTCGTTGGCCGTTCAAATAAAAAACTATTACTCATTTACTAACGTTCCTCACTATAAATACCATCTATTTATATCTAATAACACAAAGTTGCTGTTGGGACAATTTATTTTATTTTTTGCTTTTTTTGTTTTTTATTACATTTTTCTTATACTTTTTTCCAA
Source organism: Flaveria bidentis (assembly GCA_018326385.1). Lineage (NCBI taxonomy): Eukaryota > Viridiplantae > Streptophyta > Magnoliopsida > Asterales > Asteraceae > Flaveria > Flaveria bidentis. The sequence goes on from BJCM01086613.1 coordinate 16,667, forward strand.
TTTTAATTATTTTTTTTTAATTATTAAATCTTAACAGGCTAGACATAAAACTGGTTTGTGTTTATTTTTTAGACTAGAACACTGACGACGTAACTTCATGTGTTTCTTTAATCTGTTTGATCACGTTAAAGCCATCATTGTAACGTGGATAACGAATTCACGTGTCAATTGATTAAAAAAATATAGGTCAACGTTCTGACGTTTTTCGTATACATTTTGCTTTTTAGTACAATACATCGAAAACGTTGATTTAACTAATTTGTATGACATGTAAGTTTACGTAAAACTTATTCTCCCTTTATATAAATAATCAACAAAATTGTTTTTTTCCGCAATTTAAGACATCGTAACTTGCGGGTTTGTAAAACTATTTCATAAGAAAACATAGTGTTTAACTTTATTATGGTTTAGTAACGTAAATCAAATAATTGTTTTCATTTCATTTACGTGTATTATCAACGTTCCCTTCACTGTGCGGGTTTGCATCAATGTTTCAATGTTATTTTTTTTTTCACGGATGTATGTATCTGTTGCAACGCACAGGTCAAGAAAAATTGTAAGTACTTATTTTGTAATGTCAGTGTTTTTTTTTTCTTGTATCTATTAAAGGATTATATTTTTTATGTTTGTACACCAAACACAAGTTCCGTGTAGTTTAAGTGGTTTAAGTCATATTGATTGAGTTTGATAGTTTGAGTTCGAACCTCTAGGTTAATATCTATTTTTTTCCTTTAGTTTTTTGGCTTTTTTTTATATCTTTTCGCACTGCACAACTTTTTTTTTTTAATTTTGACCCGCAACGTGCATGGCATAATTTTGTTTTCTATTTGCGTTTCAATCACCGGTACGTTAATGGCAACGTGCAGTGCACTATCATGGTTTGCAACCGCGCCGGTAGGCATGGTCATGCCACATCATGCGGGCTCCGCTTTTCTTTCTTGGTTTATACTTTTTACATTTAAACTTTATTTTATAAATTATTACGTTGCAACGTGCCAGGCAAAATATTGTATTCTATTAATGTTTGTAGCTCCAATGTGTAATGCACCATGCAACGCGTGTTACGTAATTTGCAAAACCTGTCGTTGTGTGCGATGACACTGTTACACACCGGCATTTATCGCTTTAAATTAGTTTGGGAGTAAAAATCCGTCGCATCGCACGGGTTTAAATACTCGTTTGATTAAAAAACGAATAGAAACCCTTGCAGTAGTTTACGAATCATTGTAAACTATTTTTGCTTGTATTATAGTTTGATTCAAAACCAATAAATACCTTTACTATGGTTTATAAATCACTATAAACTATTATCAGTTGTTACATTTTCTTATTTAAAAACTGATGAATATTTTTTTTTTAAAGTTTACAACTTATTCACTGTCAGTTCAATACCAGTAGATTCATCATTTCATAATCCGACTCAAAAACCAATAACACATAAGCCAATGTTTTTATAAATATACATAACATGATCTTTTTATCTTTTTAACGACAAACTAACTCCTACTACTAAATTATATTATATTATATTACGATTGAGTTAGAACCCATCAATGGCGAAGCTATTAAGGAGCCTGGGGCTCTCATTTTTCGCTCGACGAAATTTTTTATACGTATTAAGTTCAACCTCTTTTGATTTCCAGAATTTTATCTTTACAACAAGGCAAAACCTTTATCAAGTAGGTTTAGGTTCAAATAGACACAAAACTTTGAATAAAAATTTGTTTGTTTTCTTAGTTTGTCTGTTTCATCGTAACTTTCGATGTTTGTCTCATGCATTGACCAACACCGAAATATAAGGACGACATCAACGTGAGATCGTAGCGAACCTATGACTCCTTTTGAGGCTATTGAGTTCTCATCGTATCAACGACTGACACGTGGGCGACAGTACATGGGCCGTCACGTGAACTTGATATGGTCTTCTACACCTTGGGCCCACTTCATACATTCAATGAACTTACAACCTTTGGCTTATTTATTGTTTTCGTCTTTACTTATATATTTATAATTAGAAAAAAATACCTAAATTTTTTTCTTATTTTAGCAAAGTATCTTGCATTATCTTAATTCTAGTTATGTTTAATATTATGAAAATACTAAGGGTTCGTTTGGTTCGCAAAACGTTTTGCAAATGAATTGAAAATGAAAATAAAATTGGAATTGGAATCTCACTAAAATTGATAACATGTTTGGTTGGTCAATTTTAAGTGAAATTGCAATTTTAGTTTTAGACATTTTATTGGATTGTTAAACATTTTATGAGTAAGTGAAAGGAATATGAATTTCAATGAACGAGGTAAAATTTCCTAATCCCAATTTCATCTTTTGAGAAACCAAACATGATTTTGAATGAAATTTTTTTCAATTCCAATTCCTAAGTATTCTTCACTATAATTTGATTTTAGTAAAGTATCTTACTTTATGTCAATAACTGAAAGTTAAAATAAAAATAAAAATATAAAGTTGGACTTTTAAAATAGAAGAGTGTATCTATAAATTATCATGTAAACTATATTATTAAAAGATATGAAATGTTTTTACTGAAGAATTATTTTTATTAACCTATAATACTAAACATCAATAAAATATTAGAAATTCGTTTTGAAGGTAATAAAGAGAACTTTTAAGTACTATAATATGTTGAAATAGATATTTTCCTTTCCATTTTTCATAATCATGTTAACACATACATGAAAAGTAAAAATAAAAGAATCCATAAATTAACAAAAATAAGATGGGTAACTGATAACCTTTTGGTGCTTAATTTAAATGGGGGCCCCATTTATAAATCTATAGGTATTACTGAATTTTTTCTATAAAAAAAATAGAAAGTTCAATTATGACAATTAATTACAAATTTACACTATCTGTTTAGGGTGGGGTGTAAAGATAAAACTGCTAGAGTTAGAGTAGTGTAACTAGATGTATTTTAGTTGAGGTGATGTTGGAAATATATTAAGTTTATAATGAAAATGTAATATCATAACCTACCCAAATTTCAAAATTGTAAAATATAGTATACTAAATATTATAACTAGTTAAACTATTAACTATAGCATTTGGAAAATTATAAAATATTTAAATATTAAAAAAGTGTATTATTAAAGTTAACCTCACCATACAGTGGCCACGTGCCCACATGTCGCAGGGGAAAAACTCTCGAACTTTCACAAATGTTGGCAGTGTGTTTCAGCCCACGACATTAGCGTATATATGTATATATAATACACTAAAAATTAGTAATTAATAAGAAAATAATGAATTCACTATTCACGACCTTCATTTTTACTCTGTATATATGTATATATAATACACTAAAAAATTCAAAGTGATTAGAATGAGATACGAATATATACACTTTAGATCATAAGCAAACTGAGTTCACATTTCACTATTTCATTTATTTTCATTTTAAAAATCATTTTATTTGAAGTTGTGATAAGCATATAGTCATTTATTATAGTTACACAGCTAACGGACCGAACCCCCACCAATAACTAAGATTGCTCGGGGTTGGACGGTGGATTTTGTTTTCGATTAGATTAAGAATCTTTTATATAAAAAACCTCCTTAAATTCTCACATGACATGTTTTGGCTTTTTCTCTCCTTCTCTCGCCTTTGGTGGAACAGTTTGCTTGTATAATTTCTTTTAATTCGCCTATGTTTATTTAACTTATGACAAAACAAATAAAACCTTCCATTTCATAGTATAAATTACGTATATAGGGATCAATAAGTAATCATCAACTTATAATAATACAACACGATTATGATATATTACGCAACATTGACATATATGTATTGAAGAAATCATTTTAAAATATACATACACTTTAATGCTATGTTTAAATTAAAGAAAAGAAAATAAAATACTTGATCTTATAACATAATTCCTTTTAAAATATAGTAAAAAAAGTATGAGACCACTAAATTGCAAAAACATGTGAGAAACAATAAAAATCATTATTTATTATGAAAAGTATATATGTTAAATATTAAAGTATTTATCGTTCTACTTTGTTAGTTCATCTTTTCCTCTTTTCCTCTTTTCTTTAAATAACTCTTAATAAGCTCTATGCACACGTATAAAAGATAAAACTTACACATATGTAAATAATAGATTTATGCATGTGTACTATTTATAATATACTCGTAGATTTGAATGTGACGTATACCAATGTTAAATTATAATGCATTCCTCAAACTGAATCACATAAATAGTTATAGGGGAAAAAATAAATATCCATTAATGTTAGTAAGATAATGTATTGTAATAATTAAAATTGAGCTACAATGTTGTAAACCACAGAAATGTAATGTATAATAAGGTAATGTATAGTAACTTAATAAGATGCATTCCAAGTAAGGTATTGTAAGTGATGAAATTACATAAGCTTACACTAGATCTTTACTAATCTTGTTAGCGTAAGCAATTACATTACATAAATTAAATGAACCGACTTATATTATGAGAAAAAAATTGTAAAGGTAGCTAACAAATAAATAAGGTAAAACATTTAATTTAAAGGGACAGAGAAAAAAAAATAGATCTCATTTTATGTTAGTAATAAAACGTAATCTAATAGTAACTTCGCCATTAGTGTTGTTAACACATGTAATTGTGATGACTAAAACTGTAATGTATTGTAGTTTTTAAATTCAGCTACATTGTTCTTATTGTAGGCAACTACATTACACAACTTGTAATGTGTCTAGTTAAAAAAAATTACAACATTGCACATAATTAAAAATCTACATTAGTTAGGTAAAATGACCAAAAAACATCACATGACACTAACTTGCCATCAACTAACAACAGCTTATACAATAAAATTAACGTATCCAAGAGAAGTGTTTCTGATGAGGAGATCAAAAGTATCACCACTCGCAACTTCTTCATCCACAACGTTTCCTTGTCGTATGAGGGAAGAAATATTAACATCAACCCCACCCATGATTCTTGTAGCTTACCATGTATGAGCACTAGGGTTTGAAGGAAAAAAAAAGATAACACTAATGATAATTTAAAGACAAAAAAGAAGCAACATAATCATACTGAAACATTCACAGTAGGTTTTCTATATTTATTTGAGCGTATTTCTTATATTTTAGAGCATTTACGGTGAATTATGTATCTATTTATATAACTACATTAAATTTATTAATTTTTCTCTCTCATTTACAATTATATAATATTTTTATGTACATATATCATTATATTTTCTTTCTTCCCGCTCACAATCACTTTGAAAAAATATTAAAATATTTATAAGGACTGAACATTAATTCCTCAAATATACAAATAAACAATAAACTTTATATCTCATCCACTCACAATTATTTACAACTATTTTTTATAATATAGGAAACACACTCACATATTTATATATAATCCATTATGAATGCCCTTAGAGAATTAAGTGGTTATGAGTAAAAAGATAAAAAAAAATATTATTGTTCATCTGTATATTTAGAAAATCATTTTTCAATCTCTATAAGTTTTTTAATATTTTTAAAAGTTGTTGTGAATGGATGAGAGATGAAAGTTACTGATAAAAATATAAAAATAATATAATTTAATTGAAAAAATAATTTTAATATAATTATAATGACATAAATAAAAAAGGGAAAATTTCCAAAACAACCATTTTACCAACTCCAATTTCAAAAATAGTCATTGACCGCCCATTTTTTCGTTTTAGCCTTTGTATCGCCACGTGGCGATATATACTCTTGTCGTATCGCCCACATGGGTAAAAAAATTCGAGGAAATGATACACCGGTGATATAGGTGTCTTATCATATCTCAAGTGCTGGCGATATAGACGCCCCATCATATCACTCGGGAAGAATTTAATTTAAAATTAATAATATAATTATCATATAATTTGTAATTTAATTATACTTGATCAGATTTAAAAATTATCATTTAATTCTGTTAATAGTTTTAAAAATGAATTATATAAATTCAAAAATAAAATGTAGTGAAATTACTGTATAAGTGAAAAGAACCAAAATTATTAACAAAAATAATTTATTATTCAGTTTATTAACAAAAAAAGTAAAAAAATCTAATGTTTGTGAATATGGATGTTAATTGAGCTAGTAATATGCTAAATGGCCCGGTTTAAATAAGATAATAATTATGTTACACATATTTCAAATAGTAATTATGATATTATTTAAAAACAAAAAACAAAATAAAAATAAATCAAAGTTATTAATATGGTTGTATAAATAGTTCCTAACTTCATTCATTATTCAACACAAACACTCCTCATTTCTTACTTCTCATATAATGCATAACCACCAATACTCTTCTCAACTCGTTTCAAAACCGTCATCTCGGATTATAAATAAATGGAGGCGTCTTCCTAAAAATTAATCCGAATCTTCAACATCGGATGTTCAAAACCCAAAAGAAAACGTCAAAACCAATCGAGCTATTGTACGTAAATGGCTATTCCCAAGGATGAAGCAAAATAGTGGTCGACAGATGTTTTAGAATTTTATAATAAGGGAGATGTCCCCTTTTGTTATTCTGTTATTTTTTTGACACCCATAAAACTTGATAAGAATTTTTGAATATTTTATTTTTAACCTCAGTCGTAAACTTTTGTACACATTATTAATTAGTGTTATTTATACTATCTTGTGTGACTTCAAAGATTTAAGCCAAGTACTTTTCCGATTCGATTTGTGTGTAAATTCACATACACTAATATACACTAATATATAAATACACTAATATATACATATATAAATTTTCTGTTAATTTTCTTTATTATTATTAATTTTCTATACACTAAGCATATAAAATAATAATTGTAAAATTCCGGGCGATACGTATTGCTGGCCGGCGATACGGGATCTTTGAAATATTTTTAAACATTATTTTTTAATGATATAAATCCATTCAATATCGGCAGTGGGCGATATGGTTTTTTTTCTACAAGCGATATTCTAACGATACCACATAGTTTTATATCGTTGGACGTCTAATTCGGGCGATACCACATGGTTTTGTATCGCCGGTAAGAGATATTTGTCCACATGACACCATCTAATTGATTAAATAATTTTGTAAATATTAAAATCAATGGCTATTAATGATAAAAGATATAGTCAAATGGCTAACTTGTTGTATTCCACCCGTCGCTTCGTGACGGGATTAAATCTGTTTTAACGTGTTTTAACTAAATCAGACAATCAATGGTGATCTTTAATCAGATATATATTAAACGTTTAAAAATCAAGGCAAAGAAACAACAGATTTGCATCTTAGATGAGTTAACGCCCACCATCATCGGTCCTGTCGTCGTCATCACCGTCACAAACAAAGTAAAAACCCACAACGATCGTCATAGCCAGCACCAACCCAACCTGCTTACCGGTACGAGCCATCGCCGGTGACGACGATGGAGCTCTCACCACGAGAGAGACCCAAGAAACGGCGGCACTTGGCGTTGCCAACCCCCACGATGACCGACCACCATCACATCCACAACAAACCCTTTTAAATATATAGGTACTATTGGAGGGAGCAAAATGCAAACCCCAAAAAGTATTCAAAAACACAATAAGAACAACTATTTTTCACATTGGATTTTAAATATATAGGTTAATTTGGTAAATTTCCCAATAAATAATAATAAATATGAATTCATTTAGATTGAAAAAAAAGTAAGCGTGAAAAAGTAGTCAATTTCAAATAGTACAAAAGGTTGGTGTGGTTATCAACAAAAATGATTATAGATTATAGAAACAACAAAAATACATGTTGAATGGAGCAACTTATAAACAAATTATATGAAAAAAATTATAAAAAATAATAGAATTATTACGGGTAGTGTAATCGTCGATATGAAAAAAAGTTGAAGGCTATGCATGTTGAGTGGAACAAAATAAAAAAAGGATTTTTATTAAATTTGAAAATACATTGTTTAGTGAGAAAAAACAATAATAAATGATTAACGATTTAATATATCTGTAAATGCATGTTGAGTGTCAATTTGATTTTTTATAAGAATTTTAAAAGTGGTTTACGAAGAAGTATGGATACATGTCGAAAATGAAATGATGTAATCAAGACATGTGAAATTTTTTTGGGACATAGGTCTGGTATATTAGTATATTAGTTTGACCGGTAAAAACGATGGTTTTTATAAAATTATAATTGTAATTTGTAGTTTACTCTACAAACGTAGTTTACAAAAATGTGACTAAAACAATATTTTTTTACTTTTATTTAAACTAAGGGGGTGTTTGTTTTTTTCTCAGAAGTACTTCCTGACTTTTTTTGTTTATGCTATGCAGACCACGAGTAGACGTTAGACACTACAAATTATTTGTTTTCCGAAAAACGTTTCAATAAAAAATATTTTCCTGATGTCTGCATTGAGAAACCATGGAACTATCACTTCTAACTTCTTCTCAATCTCTTCTCACTTCTTTTCTCTTTTTCCTTTTAACCTCGAACTATCTCATCTTCACTTCTCAACTTGAACTCCTCCCCTTCTTCCCTCTCACCACCGCCCCACCTCCCCCCACCACCGTCGCGTCGCCGCTGCTGCAACCTCTTGCTCCGCCACCACCTTTTGTTCCCTGCACGACCCCTCCCTTCGCCGCACATCTGAATTTGATTAGCCTTTAGGCTGTGGCAGCTTAGAAGAGAGCAGATTTTCTTCTATGAAGAAGAGCAAAAAAAGAGTTATTTGTATTCTTCAAAAGACCCCGTCTCTTTTGTTCTTTTTGACGTTGAAATGGATTTTCTCCATCCATATGGGTAATGAGTTTTGAAAAATACAGGTGTATTTATAGAAACATTAATTAATAGATGGAATTGAGACTTATACAAATTGCATATTTAACAAAATGAATCACTCTTCATGCTACTCAAAACGAAGATTTACGTATGTAGTTATGTATAGCAACTTATATTAGAATTATAGTTATATATATTCTAATATATATTATCAGATCGAAAATATATGACTCAGTTACGAGATAAATTGTTTAGCGGTTAATGGAGAATGTTGAATAAACAATTTAAATAAAATGTATTTGTATGATTTTATAAATATTATTGCACTATTGTATGACTTTTATTTATATTTAATTATATTTATGTGATTTTTATTTATATTTTAATGTTGAAGTACTTTTTAAAGATTAAAAAATAGGTTTACTTTAATTATACAATATTTTAACACTCCGCAGATGTTAAAAAACAAACAATTTTTTTTTGCTGATTGTAGATATTTAGTCCACATCTTCTGCTACAGATGTCTGCAGATGTGCTCCGCAGACTGTAGATGTTTCCTTGAAAAAAAAACAAATAACACTTAAGTGAAATTATATTAATTAAACATGTGTTTAATATTATGCATACTAAATATATATAAAATATTTAATTTTTATTATATAATATAAAATAGAAGTTCAAATTGAAGTTAATATATTTATATAAAATACATAATCTTTAATAATTATAATCTGTGAATGTCGCTTACGTCATCGTGTGTGTATTTGTGGGGTACATATGTTAGCTACTAGGCTCGAGTCTTAACAATCCTAAATCCGTAGAGTTTTTACATAATATTTCACTATTTACACGTATGTTATCCACGATCATAAAAGTAGTATTCTTATTTTAATTTTCATAAATTATACATCTAATATAAACACATTAATTTCTATTTGAACATTTATTTAAAACTTTTAAATATAAAACTGTACATTTTAATTTATTTATGCAACATGCATTTTCCTATATAATTATAAAGGAAGTTGAATGAACAATGGTATGTGCATCTATCAATGTGTGTCGTGAAACTTGTCTCATATGTTTTCCCTTTTATAAGGGTTTTTTGGGTTTATGTGTATGGTGTTATCAGCGGCAACCGGTCTACTCTCCTGTCTGCTCGCCGATATTTTTGTCGGCGGCAACGATGTGGGCCATAGGTCCCCTTTTTTCTCGCCGATACTCATCTATTTATGTATTTGGTACAATTTATATGCATGGCCTTTTGATTGTTTCCCTCTTTTACGAGAGTTTTGTGGCTTTTGGTGCAACATCAAAGCTTGATTTAGCCACCGGTGAGGATAGTGGTGGTCCGTCTCGTCACACGTTTTGTAGCCTCCTTTTTGCCATTTCACATGAGGTGGTTCCATCGGCTTTGCCTTCCATTTGCGGTTGAGGGACAGCCAACTTTTAGATTGCGGTGGAAAGGACCATTGTCCCATCTCCGGTCAACGGTCGAGGAGGATCTGACCATGTAGCATGTGGATCTGTGTCATGGTGTTAGTGGCGATGGAGGCTTTTGCTGGTGATGGTGGGTTGGTCATGGGGGTCACGTTTCCCCTGATTGTCGCTCCGCCTCCCCTTTGTGGTTGAGGTAGAGTCGTTGTCAGTGGTTGCGTGTGATAGGTATGGTGGTCCAACCACCTTATCGCCCCTCCTGCTTTGAACCCTTGGTCACCAGCATCGTTGTTTTCGGCGTAGGTAAACATTAACGAGCCATCAACAACACATTGTTTGTCTAGTGTTGTAGATGGTTATGGTCTGTTGCAGGTGATGGTTGTTGTGAAATCTTAAAACAATTTTCATATTTGGTTTGTTAGGTTCTTTGATTGGTGATGTAATCGTGAGGTTTGTTTCATCATGTCGATGATGTTGAGCTGGGCTTACCTGATACTTTTTTAATCATGTTGTCAATGATGATGATATAGGTTTGATCATTTGAGACTCTTTACGAAACTAGATTCACCTGGGTGTTCCATGAAACTATTGCTTGTATTATGTCTGATATTAATAGTGATGTTTTAGTTTTCTTAGCTGCTTATGAGATTTGGAAAATGGTTTCGGTTGCCCTGGCTTGGCAGCCGATTTGAGCATGCAACCGCAACTAGATATCCATTTTGAGCCATGATCAAATTTAAATGTTATCTTTATGGCAACTGTGTTTGCTTATTGATGTGTATTGTTGTATTTTTGGTTAGTTGCATTGATTTGTTTATCATGTCGAAAGCCATGATAAAATTATACTCTATTATTTGGCACGACATCGGTTTTTCTTTGTAGCCACAACTAGTAGCATGTTCTGAGCCTTTGGTTGACGATAGAATATATCTCTCATTTTCGGTTGTTTTAATATCGTGCAATGCGCGACTTTGAAAACTACTATTTAATAATAATTGTATATTTATCTTATATAACTAAAAGTGACAAAATTAGTGTTTTGAACAAATGTTTGTAAACTGTAGTTTTCAAATGTAGTTTACGAATATCAGTAGTGTAAACTTTAAATTAAGTGGTGTATGAATCAAGAAACATAAAATTTTAGATTGTTGAACGATGTGACGAGACATAATACATGGATGTTGTCAAGTACAAACACTAAGTAAATGAGATTGTCATGTTATAATTGTGACATTCGTCATTTTCGACTAGTTTTGTATTTGTTATTCTGTATCGTAAACCCGACTTGTTTTGGTCTTTGGATCTTTGAATATTAATAAAATTATGGATTTTATGTCGTAATCATGTTTCATACTTGTCGTGTCGTGACCCACAGTTCGTTTCAACAAAATCAGTTTTTTTAACGTTTTCGGTTCGTTTAAGGTCCGGACTCGTATTTTAACCATCCAAACCAACCAATACCTAAACCACAATCATTCTAGAACCCAAATGTGACATCCGTCACCAAAGGTCCGTCTATTGACGCATTTCCATCATCTTTTCGTTAATCTGTCATTCCTCACCTTTATGATTACCTGTGTGGATACGCTTATGCTTTGCCATTACATAACTGTTATTTAAAACCTTTGTCCATATTACTATCATCACCATAAAATACACCATTTATATGTATTATAATTATAAATAAAACCATTTTCAAGTTTCAAATACCATTAATTACATTTTTGTCATTAATATAACGAGTCTAATTAATGTCGTTTTCAACCGAAACAAATTTGGAAACCCGAGAGCTAAGATCGGGGACTAAACGTGTCATTTTGCGAAACTAGGGCTGGGTATAAATACCCCATACCAGCCCTAGCCTCCTTCTTCTTCACCATTTCTTCAACTTTCTTCTTCACCTTCTTCTTCACCTATCTCCTTCAATCTAGCACCGAATTTCACCCCTTTTGTTGCGTTTTCACCAGCCAAACTTCGACTACAGCTGCAACATCTTGTTTCTAGCAGGTAGACG